>VWZD01011465.1:3173-20420 GCA_013396695.1 Sakesphorus luctuosus
TGGTTTGGTTTGGTTTTTTTGGTGGTTTTTGTTGTTGTTGTTAAATCACAATAGATTTTTAGTCACCTCCATCTGATCATTGCTAGCAGTTTATGAAGAATAACTTGATACCTAATATGATCTCCTTAGTTTGCTCTTAGAGGCTGAGGCAGCTAGCAGAGATGCTGTTCATATGGTTTATGCCTACACATTTCCAACTTTTTGAGACCATGTACCACAAATAAGTTCAAGTTTTTTCACTACCTGCTGCTTTTTCTTGCAAATCATTCTGTTAAAAAAAAACAAAAAGGCAAAAACCACCAAAAAACCAAACAAACAAAAAAGTGAAAACAAAAAACAAACTACTCTATTTGATTCTTTTTCTGTTTTCTTTTAGAGCTATGCCTGCATCACAAAATATGTTTTTTTCAACTGAAACAGAGAACAGCCAGAAGTCATGGTAAATATTTTTCCTCTTTCCGAGGCAGCCCCAAATGAATACATCATTTATATCCTCATCAAATTCACAGGATCTAAGGAGACTGAAATAATTTGAAAGCATGAGATTGGATTAAACATCAAATTTTCTACTGTAACAGGCAAAAGTGGAAGTGTTCAAAAGGCATGTGAATGTGATACGTGGGCACAGGGTTTAGTGGAGGCCTTGGCAGTGCTGGGTTAATGATTGGACTCTATGATCTTAGAGATCTCATGAATCTAAGTGGCTCTATGATTCTACGATTCCATACAAAAAAATTTGGAGAGGTACAGAATTTCAGAAAGGTTTTCAGATAAGTACTCCTTACAGTCATCCATCTAAGACAATGGTGAATAAAAGCCTCCTTTTTCATACACTTTGCCCCACAAATTCTTCCATGACCGCCCTTTGTCAAAGGTTTCTCCTAATCAGGGAAACTTTTTGGCCTCTTTAGTCCTTGTCACCTCTTGCATGGGGATTTAGTACCCTCTCCCAGAAACATGGCACAGATGGAGTTGAGGTACATTGATCGATTTAATCACTGAATTACAATGCAAAATAAGGAAAGCAGAGTGTAAGTGGTGAGAATTGTGACCCATCTTCCTCTGTGTGTTCTTTAAAATATGAATTTACACTCTCTGTTAAACCCTACTGCACAGGAGTGCAGCAAGTATTTTCAGAGTAGGTATAGTTGAACAGCTCCTCTAAGGGAAAGGAGTAACTTTTTTGGGGCTACAAACAATGAGACCCTTATTTCATGTCAATGGAGGACAAAGAAATCTCAAAACATCAGGTTTGATGTACAAAAACAGTTATGTCCAGTTCTGTGAGGTATTCTACAGCCTTGGCTGCTGGATGGACAGAAATTAGTTCTGGATGATGGTCAAAAGTTGGTGGAATGCTTCCCAGAAGAAAAGAACATTCAACCACCCCTGGCACTAGGCTACATAGCTCAGCTAGGGCCTCAGGAATTACACCTGCTTATAACCAGCCCTATCTGGGCTATCCAGCAGGAGAGCTGTCTCAGCTGGGATATGTTCGCTTCTTCATTGACACTAGCATCAGCTCGAAATTATTTTCCAGAGTTAATTAATTTTGAAAACTAGTACAAAAATGGTATCACTATTTCATGGTGCTTGATGGAAGCATTCTCCTTCATTCCTCATTTTTTCCTCATCCATTATCTTCTTTTCCAAGTAAATTAACACTCATACCTAGCAAATCCAAACAGTCATTTGGATACTTGTTTTGAAAATCCAAATAGCACTGAACCAAATTTTTACAGATCTGTAAATTAGAGACTCTTAGCTCTAATTTATGTCAACAGAAAGCACTGTATCAAAATGTGGTTTTAAAGCAGGATATGAAAATAAAATACATAGTTAAAACTGACATTTGAATAAATATATGTAAATGTAAAAGCAAACTCAGTTAGGAAATAGTTAAAAAAAATCCAACCCAAACTGAACCCTTTTAATCCATAGCAGATATTGTGAAACATTTTGAATCTCAAGTTGTCTGAAAACTTTAATGAATATTTTATGACTCTGTGAAGATCATTTCATTTAAATGGGACATGTAAATCACACAGCAGCCATGATAAGTAAAAGGATCATTGTTTCAGATGAATAGTATCTTCTTTATATCCATCTATGGCTAAACAAGTGCAGGTTGCCTCACCTGAATAAATGTAAGCCTCATATGAATGAATAACCACACAGCTTCAAAGTTTTCCTGTGTTTTTAAAACAAGAGAGGGGTTCAAGTCCTGCATTTAATTTTTAATATTTCCAAATAAGCTTATCCAATGTTCATTAACTATCTTGAAAGGTATATATAGTACCTATGCTGGCACTGAAATATATGCATTTTCAATGAATAATTAACTTATTCTTGTCTTCTAGTTTCAATAGAATTCTTAGATCCTTCCTAATAATATTTTATTTACCACTGAGAAGGAAATGCTTAGAAAAATAAGTTTAGAAAAAGGATGAGGTTGTATCATTTAGTCTGAAGCATGCTTTTAATCAGTGCAGAAATACTAAATTTTGTATAAAGAAAGTACCATCTTTGAAAAATACATGTGCTTGAGTGGGCCCACAAGACAATAGGAAAAATGCTTTGATACTCCTGCAGCTGTGAAACTAGATAGAATAGAATTCCAGTGTCCTACTAATTTTTTTCAGACATCATATGAAGGATTCCCTGAATCAAAACTCAGCTGTGGAAGATGTGAGAAACCTCCTTGATTTAAGGTGGGTTTTTAAATGAAATTTTTGAGTCAGTGAAATGGATTGTTCTTTTGGAGACTTTTCCCCTGTATTCTCAATTTCAGATGAGGAAAATATTATTTTAATTAATGATATTTTGATATAAATAAGATCTCTAATTAGGTATTCAACTATATGATGGAAATGAAAGCTTGTTTTCCTAAAATACAACATGCTTTTGATCTCAAACATTTTACAAAGAGCCTTTTGCTTTCCAGGAAGAAATTTCCAAGCAGAAAGCGTCCCTTTGTAATACCCAGGGATGACATAAATGGCCGTAAGTTTCTGATATCCTGAAGGGAAGGATTATAGGCCGAATCTGAGTGAGCTTTATATACAATTCATAGATTCACAGCCAGCCCATCTACAGCCTTTGGTGCTTTGAACAAAATATGTTGCATTTCTGAGTTACTGCACAATGTCTGTTTTCCTATAACTCACTGAGAAATCTTATGAAAGAGCAGGCTTCTCCATTAGACAGATAACAGCTTTCCAGGTCACAAAGGACTATGAGACTTGAGTCATAGAGAAAACAATATGTTTTCTCTATTTTATTTGTATTTATTTTATCTATGCATGCTGCATTTAGATCACAGTATGTTTTAGAATGAATAACTGACAGGTTTAGTCACCTGAACCAAATAAAGAGAGTTCGAATGATGAAAAAAACATCGTTATCTCTGAATGCTTCACATCAGTGTGAACCAAAATCTTCAAACAACAGTTACAATGGCAAAGGTGAGAGAGGTGGTTTGATGTCGGTAAAGAGATCATCCAAAGGAGTAATAATCCATGATGACAGGAATGGCAGGAAAATGTGTCAGACCAGGTTTAAAGTGGATATTAGGAAAAGGTTTTTCAACCAGGTGTTGCTTGAGCATTGAAAAATTCTCCCCAGGACAGTTGTCACAATACCAAGCTTGACAGAGTTCAAGGAACATTTGGACATATGGTGGGATTCTTGGGATGGTCTTATGCAGGGCCAGGAATTGGATTCAATAATCTTTGTTGGTCCCTTCCAACTTAGGATA
Source organism: Sakesphorus luctuosus (assembly GCA_013396695.1). Taxonomy (NCBI): domain Eukaryota; kingdom Metazoa; phylum Chordata; class Aves; order Passeriformes; family Thamnophilidae; genus Sakesphorus; species Sakesphorus luctuosus. The sequence continues at coordinate 6,931 of VWZD01011465.1, forward strand.
TTCTGTGATACTGCAACATGAATAACTTGATTAACGGAGAGACAAAATCCTTATCTGGAAGGGTATATGAGTGACCTGCCTAACACTGACATCAAAGAGATTTCCCATAGCTGAGGTATGTGTTTTTTCAGACCTGAGCACTGAATATCCACAGTGGCAGAAGGTTATATCTACCCAAAGGCATAAGACAAATATCTGAGGAGCATTTATTTTGGTCAAAAGAGATGGATGAGAAGAAAAGTGATGTTTTATGCGGGGTATTATGACACTGTATGAAATTTAAAGAGTGTAGGGAAGGTAACTAGAGATACAAGGCAAATTATAAATCAATAAAGTAGTTGTGCATATTGTTCATAGTTAATAATATGATTGTTCCATGACACGGTAAATAGCAAAGCGTACTTCTACATTAAAAAGTTTGGTTTTTTAAAACAGCTGGCAATAAACTCAAAGATCTCACCCCCCAATAAGACATCCTTATCTTCATACTGCCAGAAGATGTGGAAGTTTCAAAGCATTTCATTGTTTTTCCCCTAACAACCACTACAGACTAGGTACACCAACAGGACAGCAGCCCACAGACACCTATGTTCTGGTCAAATACAGCCACTTTTGCATTGTCATATCCTGTAAGAAATAGGGTAAGAGCTTTACCACTCTGTCTCAAGAGTGAATGCTGCAAAATCTATAAGCTGCAATTGTTAATTTTTTTAGGTGTTGCAATATATTATTTATTAAGCATCAGCTATGAAATGAAGGCGAGCTAAATTTTTTTTCTGTTTTACATACATTTTGATGTACTAGAAAAATGTAGAAACTTTCTGTAACACAATCTCCTATATAGTTTGGGATGCTTTTTACACTGTTTTTTTTCCCGCTAAAGTTGTGGGTGTTTTGTTCACCGGTTGAAGCTGAAGTTCACAACAGAGAGTAGCAAATGCCAGAAAGGAAGACTCTTAAAAGTGAAGTTTTTAAAATTAAATCTGTCTTATTAGAATAAAAATCAAACAGACAAAATGACAGTACATGTAAGTTGTAACCAGAAAAAAACCCTCAAGTTATTGGGACAGCCAGAACAGAAACAGAGACGTCTTCCTTATCCACTGAATCACTAGAACATAATCCATCCACTAAACTGAGTTGACTGGGTCATAGCTGTATCAAAAGCAGTGTGACCAGCAAGGCAAAAGAGAGAATTCTCCCACTCTGTCGTGCTCACCTAAGACACCAGCTGGTACACTGTGTTCAGCCCTGGAGCTTCCAACATCAGAAAGACATAGACCTATGGAGCAAGTCCAGAGGAGGAACACAAGAATGCTCAAAGGGCTGGAGCACTTCTGGCATAGACAGTTTGAGAGATTTGGGATTGCTTAGTTTGGAGAAGAGAAGTCTCTGAGGAGAGCCTAGAGCCCCTTCCAGTGCCCAAAGGGCTCCAAGAGAGCTAGAGAGGGACTTTGTACAAGGGCCTGAAACAAAAGGACAAGAGGGAATAGTTTCAAACTGACAAAGTGCAGGGTTAGATTAGGTATTAAGTAGAAATTCTTGACTGTGATGGTGGTGAGACACCAGCACAAATTGTCCAGAAAAACTATGGATGTCTCATCGCTGGAAGTGTCCAAGGCCAGGCTGGACAGGACTTGGAGCAACCTGCTCTAGTGGAAGGTGTCCCTGCCCATGGCAGGGGATTTGGAGCTAAGATTGCCTTTAATATTGCATTGAACCCAAACCATTCCATGCTTTTGTGATTCTGTGACACCACTGCACAGGCTTCCATGGTTCTCTGGAAGATTATTTCCTTCCCCTCCAGGGCCTGCTCATCCTCCATTTGCTACTGTCAATTCTGTCTTTCCCTGTCATACATCCCATTTCCTCTCTGGGAATCCACACTGGCTTGCAAGGAAGGTCAAAGACTCTCTTTCCATCCAGAGTCTCAGTTACGTATGTCCTTTTCTTGTTAAAAAACATAGCACACAAAAATACAGGGTAAACATGTTACCATAAGCATCAAGAGAAAAACAAAGGAAAGCTAAGCCAAATATTAGCATTCATAGTGATCGAAATAAGGAAGCCAGTTTCATTCTTTATACTCTGGACAAGAGAAAGGCTTGTTAATATAGTTCTGTGACCTTTACCATTGCAAAGTAAGAGCAGACGGTAATCAAAATGAGTGGAAATGGAGTTAGTGGTGACAGAGCAAAGCAGAAAACAGCTTTCCTTGGAGAATATTCACAGTTTTATAATTCCTCTCTCTTTTACCAGGATTAAACATAGGACTTGATGCAGAACTTTGTATGTTGAGGCATTATGTGCTCCAAAGTGAAACCAAAGAATTAGGAAGAAGATGAGTAGAATTAGTACCTGAAAAAGAAGAGATGAGAAAAAAAAATCTTTTATTTTAGGACTCACCTTGAATGAATAAATAAAGATCACTAACCTTAGAGTATCTCTCAACCTATTCTTACAAATGTCAGATATGAAGACATGAGTTCTCACATTTCTTCCCTTTGATTAGCAGAACAAAGGCATATAGTAAGTACTGGTTACATCTATCCAGAATGGACTGAAGTTTGACGAGAGAAATTGGACAAAAATCCATCTTAGACTTGGAAAACTTTCATGAGAACATCAATCAGCAAAAGTGCTTCCACTGCAGAAAAGTCCCATTTCTTCTGAATCAGCATGTTTTAGGGGAAAATGGCTGTATTAAAACCTTCTGTCTACCATTAATATGTACATCCAAACTGATTTCCTGGTGTGCTATTGGAAGCCATAATACAGTGTATTGTAAAATGTATGTTAAAAAAATCTGTTTAGAATTTAAGATAACAGGGAAGTAGATGAGAGGTGCATTTATTTCCCATATAAGAGACATCATCATAATGTGATACAAATTAACAATAATGACAAGGCAGATTGCTACCACTTACAAACCATTTCCTCTGTACTATATCCCTAATCCCTTCTCAAAAAGTTTCCCATGAAAATACTGAACATTCCCTACCCTGCTTAGCTTATGTGGCTTGACAAGAAGCATTAATAAACAGAAATTACTGCTGGTAAATGCTGCCATTAGTGCATTTTCCCACTGTGTTTCTTCCATCAAGTTAAAATCAGAGAGAAAACTTAATGTGTCTTCTGTTTCTTCAGTTAGAAAATCCAATGGCAACTTCAATGTTCCATTAGTGAGCAATCCAAAATGTAATGACATAAAAAGGTTTTAAGCCAGACTCCGAGATAATTTGAATTTTAAAACAGAATACATTAAATAAAGCTAGAAAGACTCAATTTTCACATATTATTTTGGAGAAGAATAGAGCCAATCTTGAAGAATTGCAAATAGGCATGTTCCAATTAAAGTCAATAGATAAATCTCCTCATTTGAAAAAGGCAGTACAGCAAACAACGGAGAAATATAGGGTAGTTCTTCATATAAGTGGACTCTAGCTTGCAGCTACCAGCCTCAAGTGTCATTAGCTCACTGAGAAAAAGACTTTCATGAAAAGATAAAGTTGTTTTATTCGATGGGAAAAAACTCTCAGAAATCACATTTATTTCTCTCCCTTTTTTTAACTACTGACATATTTCCATGTAATGATAACTTGAGAGCCTCAGACATGCTTTACTGCTGCTTCAAGTAGTGGTAAATTGACATTGTTTGCAGGTTTCCTAACATAAACTAGTGGTTAGCTGCTGTGGTACCTTCCATGTGAAATTACACCCCATACATCAAGCAGTGATGAATTAGCAGTGACAGCAGCTGTATTTTCTTGTGAGTGGGAGAAGAGCTGCTATTCTGTAATGTGGTACCAACTTTTCCGTGCATCAAACCTACAGTCTGGAAAATTGATGACACATCAAAGAGTAAGATACAGCTCGTCCATTTAACCCACCACAGAAGTTTTATTCAGGGTTAAAACAGAGCCCAGTTTTTATTTACTTTTTTCCTTATCAATGCTAAGTTTTCTCAATATATCAGTTACAGTGAATACAGAATAACATCCAGATTCACAGATACTGTTGATTCCCAATTCCCTTTGACTAAACAGGCTTTAGGTGTTTATCTGTCCTTGCTTATCTGAACAATAACCTTTTGTGTGTCTCTCAAAAATTCAGATGTCTTTTTTTGAAATGTTGTAGATTCATAGAATCATTTAAGCTGGAAAACCCCTCTTAGATGTTTTGCATCCAACCATTCCCCCAGCATTGCCAGGGCCAACATTAACTGATGTCCCCAGGTGCCACATCTACATGTCTTTTGAATCACTACAGAGATGGGGACTCCAGCACTGCCCGAGGTAGCTGTGCCAGTGCTTGAAAACTCTTTCAGTGAAGAATTTTTTCCTAATATACCATCTAAACATTCCCTGGCACATCTTGACACCTCTTCTTCTTGCCCTGTAAGAAAAGGCTGACCGACACTTGGCCACAACCTCCTTTCAGGTAGTTGTAAAGAGTGATGAGTACTTTTGATTGAAGTTATGATCTTGTCTCCTGTTGCTGAATGAACTTTCATTAAAATGAAAATAATTCATGAAAAGAAAATTGATATAGATGAAATTCAAGAGGGAAAATTAAACAAGATAAGGGCAAATTTACTGGTTTGGATGATGGTATCAAAATTATTCAAAGTATGGAACTAATTTACTTACATTGCTGTTAAATATTTTATAATAAATAACTTGTATTTACACCTACTATAAATGATGTGATTTATAGATTTTTTTCATCACTTTAATCATTTTTTAAAAAAAATTCTATTTATTAGGGTAGCTTAATATGCTGGTTTTCCTTTTCAATGTAAAATGTAAATATAATCTAAAATACTATATAATCTAGAAGACACATTTTTTACAATAATAAAAACAGTGTTCAAATTTTGTTTAAAGGAAATAGACTAAGAAAAAGGAAAATATTTCTGAAGATACACCTAAAGCTAGAAAACGGTCACCAGAAAATTGCTAAAATCCCAATAAATACTTTAATTCATCAAAGACATTTCATCATTTGCAGAATGCTTTCCTCAACAATATATTTCCTACTCATATATTTATATTAGTGGAGTTATTTATCCCAGTGGAGCTAAATATCACATCATTTGCATTATATGAATTGGAAAGTGTTCTTCACTACTGATGTGACTTTGAACTAAACATATTTTCCTTGTCATATCTCAGAGATGTTTTCTCTCTCAGCTAATTAGGCTACACTTCACAATGAAGTCAAATCTGTCACATTATGTCTTACACCAACATGAGTTCTTAATGTCTTTGCTGATGTACTAAAAACATTTCTGCAGGATTAGGAAAGGGTGAGGCTTTTTGTTTGGTTAGGCTCTTCACTTGTGTGTTCTCTCTGCACACACATGAACACACACAAACGAAAAAGTCTTGCAATTATGAACTGTTACCCAAATAGCAAATGAGAAAGCCTGAAATTGGGGAAAACAAGGCCTTCTTGCTGGAGAAGAATTAGTTCTGTGTTCCTTCTAGCACGACTTACAGCTATGCAGGAAAAATGAAAATCAGAAATGTAACAATATTCACAGAAGCAGAAAATGGTTTAGATTTACAGGGACCTTAAAGACCATCTCATTCCAACGCCCTGCCATGGGCAAGGATACCTTCCACTAGACCAAGCTGCTCAAAGTCCTATCCAACAGGAAATTTTAGACACCATGAAATAGACTTCCTACAGTTCTAAGTAATGGCTTTAACATTTTTAGGACATGGAAAGGAATATAGTGTCTTCACACCTAAATACTTTAGATACTGGAGTTAATTGAGAAGAAGAAGAGAGATTCTAGAATGAGAAAACATGTGTTTTGGACACAAAAAAATGGGGAATAATGAGCTATCTCAGAGGACAGTACTGGCCCTGTGCTTTCTGCTAGTTTCACTTTACAAAGACTAAGCAACCACTGTAAAACTACTGAAGACTTATGTGATTGTGTCAGTCTGGGGAGAGGTATTCTACTGCTATCAGTTCTTTATCCTTTGATTTCCACTAACATCTTTTTTTGACTCAGTTTCCAAACATGGAAGAAAACCATGGCAACAGCAATATGGACACAGAACTCTGAGACTTACAGGATTGCTTTGTAAGAATCTTCTGTGACTGCACTCCTTAATTGTTCATCTAAAATCAAGTTAGTAAAAGCATGGAATTTTTAAGAAAAGACTTAACCAATCCCTTCAACATGAAGTTATCTGGATGAGAGGAGGCAGAAGACATGAGATCAAGCATCTTGGATGAGACATAAGAATTACTAATGGATTGGAGATGAAAAGACTACAAAGTGCAAGGACAATAAAGTGAAATAGCTACATGTCTTCTTATCGTCTTCCCACCCTCATAGCACAAACCTCACTGGAAGGTCACATCTGTCAAAAGCACATCCATATTTCTTGACACATGTACATGCTACATTATGGTGATATATTGACAGCGGGCACAGTTGCCAGACATGTTTGGGGGTGAAAGGTAGCACTTCAGGCACTAAAGGAGGTGATTTATTACAGCATTAGTGCACCACTGAAAAGGTCAGAAAGCTACAAAACACATACAAAAGTTCTAGAGGGCTGATTGTATTTTCACAGAGAAAATGTGCATTAGCCTATTCAGTCTTGTACCCTCAGTGTGAATCAGAAATGTTAAAGCTTTCAACACTACAACATGGAAAGACTGAGAGCATTTTTGGGTTTTTTGTTTTTGTTTTTTTGTTGTTGTTGTTTTATTTTTTTTTCCCTACAGCTGGAAGGATATGACTCCTGACCTGGGAACACTTAGGCCCCTAGAATAAGCTGAGTTTCAGTCTTTCATTCTTCTGGCAAAACTTGCTTTCATGTATTTTATAATGCACTCTCTGCTCTTGATGTACTTGCCATTTATTCAGGTGTGAACCCAGCTGTCTTAGGGGTTTATGGTGCTATGTATCACCTTAGGTTGATGGCTGACAGAAGCTATAGTTGACGACCCTAGACCTCTACAGGAAAAACCATCAGCAGGTAAAAAACCCCAACCAATCAACTAAACTAAGACAACACTTCAAAGCTACCCCTTGTCCCCCAAACAAGCAAACAAGTACCACACAATGTACTTATATGAGTCCCAAAATCTACCCCTACATGAGAGACAAAATTTGTCCAGGATTTCTAAAGTTTAATTTGAAACGCAACATATTGGGGTGAGATGGATTAATAAAATTTGAAAAATCCTAAGATTTTGAAAAAAAAATCCTTAGAATCAAAATTAACTTATTCATAAAATGCCATAAGACATCTGGATGTATTTAGTCATTTCTGGATTTTCCTAATTAATGCAGAAACTTGTTCTATAATCAGACTTTTTAACAAAACAAAACAGAACAAAAGCAAAACAAAACAAAACAAACCCCAAAANTTTAGGGCCTCAGGGAGGAAGATGATGTTGAGGTAGTCCACTTGCCAACAGTATGCTGACACTGTGCTATGCTGATTCAGAAATGAGTCAGCTCTATTACCAGAAAAGAGGAGAATCAGGTCTTTTTTGAAGGTATTTGCAGTGATATAGACGTGACAGAATGACTCATCTGTCATCAGCATTTTAGTCAGCAAAGTCTTTGGCTCAATGACAAGTATTTATAACTGGAAAATCAAAGCAGGTAATCAAAATGAAGTGAGCAAAAAAAGATCTGAATGTTAAGGCTGTTTTGGTTTTTTATTTTTGGTTGTTTTGTTTTGTTTTTTGTTTTGTTGTTGGGGTTTTTTTTTTAATATTCAACTATAAGATCATCACATCCATAACCCTGAACACCATTTTAATGCCAGTATCTGTCCAAGTCCAACCCACAGTACAATGTTCTGCTTGTTCTTGGTTCATAGGACAGAGGTTTTCTGCAGGACCCACTTAAACACAAACGGAACTATCTCTGTCCATTCTCTTGTGAAAATAACTTTTTCTTCTGTAGTGTTTCACTACATGTTTCACTTCAGTTTTACATGGCATGCTTGAGAGGGCTTGGAACCTCTTCCTTTGAGAGATCCTTCCATCAAACTTTGATGAACCAAGATACACATAAATCAATGGCAGCTTCTACTAAGAGTTTCATTACGTTTTTACCTGCACAGTGTTCTTGAGTAGGAGTATTTAAATACCATTCAAAAGAAATTATAATGGATGAAATTGTAACTCCTCTGAAATGAGTAGCAAACTCTTAGGTCTATTTAGGTTGGAATATCTCTTATAACAATGTATGATTGTGAATATTTGCCTTTACTTTGTGTGACTATACTCACTACCTAAAACTTTTCAAATATAATTTCATAAAAAACCAAAAAATAAAAAAAAAAGAAAAATAATCATCTCATCATAATTAACTGAGAAAATCTTTACTTGCAAATGAATAAAATTTTATGACTACTCAGGTCTATAACTCATCTATCTCTAGGAAGCTACCTTTTTGAAAGGATTAAAATTTTTAATGAATTTTGAAGACACAATGCAATATCTAAATATAATAATGTCTTTGGTTATAGGTTTTTAAATCCTTTTTGAATATTGCCATCTGTAGGGAAATTAATAACATATGAAGAATGGAGAGAATATTGTCAGATGGAAGAAGAAGGAGAAGTAGCAGAACCGATGGGAATAGGGATAGATAGTGGTTTTGAAGCTCCAGAAGTTTGAGAGTTGAATGTTGCAGAAGATTTTGTGAGTGGTTTTGGGTTTGTACCCTCCCATGGTTTCTACACCCAACATTCATTCCCCACACCCATGTGTTTCCCCTAATGCCACGCCACTTAGGGGTTGGGGCCATCTCCTGAGCACAGCCTCTGCCCCGTGCTGCCAACGCAGGCACTGCTGTGAGTGTCGCTGCTGTGCTACAGCTCTGGGACCTGCTGACGGGTCCAAACCGGAGCAGTCCCTCCCGAGCCAATCGTCCCTGCGCCACTGCTGGTGGCCTACCAGAAATACACCTGCCCCTTCCACCCATTCTGCCCCAGTCCTGAGTCCCTATTGGTTAATTCTATTATTATTTGATGAGTGTTTCCCCACTGGCTATTCGAGTTGTCAGTTAACCACTCTGCCCCTCCCTTCGTCCCTATTGTGTCCAAGTTCCAAAGCCCTCCCCTCAGATTTCCTTCCTCTTTCCAGGCCTCTGTTTTTATTGGATGTTTAATGGTTACTGACATACTGTTCACCCAATCCCTTTTAAGTTTCCACTCTGTTCCAAGTACCTCCACTAACTGACCTTTTAGAAGTCATTAATAAAGTCCTTTTCTGGTTACTCTCTCACTGAGTGTGGAGGGTTTCCTTGGGAGACGATTCTCTTCAGTTGGTTACTATTAGTCATCCACTCATATCTCAAACATATTAATAAAAGCTTCTCTGTGGGTTCAGTCCAAAGGTCTGTCTAGTGCAGCACTTTATCTCCAGCAATATGCAGGCATATAAGAAGTTAATAAAGTGATTGTTGCCCGTACACAGCTTTCGTTTGATAGCATTCTCTTGCTAGCAGTGGTTTCAGCACTTCTTATCTAACCCAAATCACACCTTGACCAAAGTGTTTCATTCAAATGTTACACTTGAGTTATAGAATTGCATGTTGAGGTTTCTTTGGCCTGACTATCTATCCTCCATGAGATTAGTAGTGAATTAGGCTATGATAGGATAGATTCATTCAGCCAAGACATAAAAAAGAGTTATAATTGTACAGGATCATCAAATGTGTGCGCAGGTGAAACTCAAGAAAATTTAGAGTATATAGGCCATGCTAAAACTATTTGCTGGCAACTGCAAATCAATGTTTTCCCTTAGTGACCAAACAGATCAAGAGCTGCCAACAGCATTCAGGAGGCCTTTGTTCTCAGTTGAGTTGTTTTATTCAGTAGATTGTACTTTTTTATCAGAAGTTTTCTAACAATGAGGAATATATGTATGTTTCCATTAGTGATCTGATTGTTCGATTAGATTGTTAAATGCTTCATCACGTAGAAGCTGAGAAGGTTACTGGTCTTATGAGTGACTTCATGTCTATCACTTCCACTCTACAGGCTGTATTTTTCTCAAGTAAAAAATTGACAGAGTGGCACTGTTCTTTGCAACCTCACTTTTGGGTTTCATAATAGAAATAGCTATGCAAAATTATATTTTAAAGAAAAATATTCCATAGCATATTTTTTATTTCATACAGCTGCTCTGAATTTATGTTTATAAAAATCATGATGGATGGAGTCCTGACTGCACTAAGGCCAGTGGCATGGCATGTGTGATTACCTTATTTTCTGTTTGATAAACTTGCCTTTTCAGAAGCATTTGGTAATAATTTTTTCCTTACTCTGGTATAATGATTGAACAATAAGTTCACTTAAGCTTTAAATGTTTTTAGAATTGACAAGTATGTCTGGAAAACAGACAGAAAAATTCAAGAAAGCAAAAATAATGCAAAAAGAGCAAATAGTAGAAGTGAATCAAACAAAATCTTGTTATCATCTGTATATCAAAATGTATAATTTTATAATTCATTTTCATTGCTACTTCTAATAATATATGCTTTTGAAGTCAAAACTGGAGCACTTGCTTTACTTTAAAAGCAAAGCAGCTATTTGTACGTATAAAGACAAAATTAATCCCATGTGATGAAATTGGGTATAATCTGCTACTCTGTAAAATTTAGCAATCCTTAGTGAATTTTCTTCTTATAATTTTAATTCTCAGAAATGTATGTGTTTGAAAACCAAACCAAGCCAAACCAAATCAAAAGAAAAACTACTCTGGAGAAATATTGAAATATTTAGAAAAACCATTATAACAAACATGTATTTAAAACCTAAGTAGTAAACCCTATGTATTTTAAAATATTTATAACTGAAATATATTTTTATTTAGAGACAACAAACTTTTAAAGAAATTATGCCTCAAGTCTTGTGTATCATCTTGATAAATGCTTACTGTGCTGGCATAACTGAAACTCTTAGGTCTTTTACACTTTTTGTGATAGCTGAAACAAACTGGAAAAAATTTATTTTTTTAAATCCTCATTCAAGATAAGAACCTACACCTGAGGAAGATGCCTGTATGATGGTCTCTGAATTGTTCATTGTCTTGGGCTAAGTTGGCAAAATGCCAACTGCCCAACACAGTCAGAGCTTCCCTCCCCCACTGCCAAGAAAAGGGAGGAAAGGAAAAAAAAAATCTCTAACTAGGTTTAAAACTTAAACTAATTATATATATTTATACAGAAAAGAGAAAATTAAAAGAAAACTACAATATTATATACACTTACACAAATCAGAAATAACAACAAATAACTTCCCACTCCCCAGTGAACAAAAATCCCACTATTTTAACTACAAACCACTCTAGAGAAGTCAATTTCCCAGAGACAGACTCAAGCAGAGAGAATGACTAAGAACAAACATTTTAGTTCCCTTAGATAACATGGTGGTGAGCCGGTGATGGGCCTGGGCTTCCTGTCCCTCCTGGGATGGCACAGTGTGTCTTCCTGGGGCCACAGCTGTCAAGGAACTGACTAAAGCCACTCCCACAGTGGCTCTTGAACTTTGAGATCATGTTGGAAAATGATGTGGAATACCATTGGCTAGAAGAAATCAGCTGTCAGGTAGCCCAGCCCAGCTCAAGTCAGCTGACAGTCCCAGGCGTAGACTGAAATCTAAAGCCTGTATTTAGGCCTACTTAGCTAAAACCATAAAACTCATGGACACCAGTGCACCTTCAGGACATTATTTGAAGAAGTAAATCTAATGTGATAGAAATAAAAGACAAATCTATCTCCCACATAGATTCCTTTTCACGTATGTCAAAACCAAGGGCTTGTGCAGGTTCACAGAGGATAGTTTTGCCTTCTTGGCAGTTTTGACACTCTAAACTAAACAACTTGTTGGTTTTGTTTTTTTTTAACTGTAACAGAGGTCAGACAAACAGAAGGTCTGACTAACCAAAGAGATAAATAACCCAGGGAGTTGGATGAGAAGGAAAGCTTTATTATTAGTTTAAAGACTTCTGGAGCAGAGTTTATGGGGAAGCCAAGTAACAAGAAGCAAACACCATGAAATGTTTATGCATGTCTATGGACTCCAGCTATTCTTCTCTGTCTTTTGGCTTTCCTCTAATTTACTGTTCTAATCAACAGACCTATTTTCTACCCCCTTAGATACTACCATCCCCCTTATGGGTTGGCGTAAATAACAAACAGCTCTAGCCCTTGGCTTCACCAGTATGAAACACTAGATACAAAATGAGTTACTGTAAATAAGGCAATGACTGGTGTCATAAAGCTGTCAACTTTACCTCCAGGATTTTCCTTCCCTAATAGACCTACACACTTTCTTGTTATCATCTGCAGTAATTTTTTCTAAAATGCTGAAGGTGCTATTAGTCAGATAGAAAATCATTTAGGGGCAGCAAACTAAGGCATGTTTCCTTAATAAACAGCAGGGTTGACAGTAGCCATCAGGATTTTTGGAGTTATTTCTGTGAAAGGGAGATTCTGATTCTGCACTCCTTGGCACTAATGACAGAACTCCAGAATTGTGGAGAACTGGGAAAGATCTGACAGAACTCTTACCTAAATACTTTTAGGTCATTGGGATTACCAAGCAATTGTATTCCAACCTACAGCTGATGATTTATGCAGATTGGTATATCTCTGCTTACACCCTACCTGTTTTTTTAAATTAAAGCTTGAGTCAAATTTACCAGCTATAAATAACAGCAAAATTAACCAAACCATGTATGCAGCACAGTCAAATATGTGCACACAGCAGTTTGAAGCTGACATTTGGTTTAGTAAGGGGGAAATGTCAGATGAATTTTGAGGTCTGGTTGCATAAAACAATCAAAAGTTCAAAGACACCATGATGGAGTGTGACATTATGCATCTATTTCAGTGGGTGAATTGGTCCAGCTCTACGAGCTCTTTATGGTCCTTTTTTTTTTTTTTTAATAAATATTTATGGTCACACTGAAACTCATGTTTATATTAGGCAGAGACTCTGCAATTATATCCTTTGCCTTCACAGAAACATCTGTGTTCAGTCCTAGAGCTGAATGACTTTTAACTCTTTTTTCTCTCTTCTGGTCTCTAGCTGATGTTCACTGAAGGAAATAGATCAATTTAAAATGGGTTGTACCCACTGCTCTAAAATGAACACTCATCCCAGCAGCTCAGGTGCACACGCTTAGGAAGGTAGATATTTGTTTCTAAGCTGAATGAACATCTCAAATGCCTGCAAGTACCAGGTTTTGACTGGAGAATCTGCAACATGTAACAGATGCAAAAGCTTACACCTCCTATTTAGTGTGTAGTTGCATGAGCCCTCTGAGTGGAACAAATATTACAGCAACACCCTGAAGCTCAGAACCCTGCCAATAACTGAGAATCACCACCTGGCCCAGAACCAATGTCTGGGCCATTTCTGTGAAGAAACAATTTACAGATTGAGCTCAAATATTAAACTTCATTTTTCTCATTATAATAGACTTATGCTGAA
>VWZD01011466.1:0-64624 GCA_013396695.1 Sakesphorus luctuosus
ATCCCACCCCATCCCATGCTCTGCCAGCATGTGGTGCCTTCCCCATCTGCATTCCCACACTCAAGTCATCTATCCCATTGTGGCAGTGACATTCCCTTTGGTGCTGTGGCCTCCACATCTCCCGAGCATCCTCTCTGCTCATCCTGTGCTTGTGTCCAAACACTCCACGGACTGTGGGGCTGCCACCACCTCCTCTCCTGTGTGTGGGGCAGCGAAGAGGGACCACACCCTGCCTGAGAAATACAGTGCAGCTGGAGGTGATGCTTATCCATGGCTGGTCACCCATTCTAGTAACAGAGCTGGAAAAGGGAGAGGGGACATAGGACACAGGAGCTGGAGGTGTCACAAGCACTTCACATGTCACCACCAGCTTGTTTTGGGGCGGCTGGTGGAGCACAGTGGGGTTTAGCCCAGTGCTGAGCTGCAGTTCCAGGCTGCCCATACCCCCTTTTCCCATGAATCCCAATGGTTTGCACCAGCCAAGGCATATCCTGCTGTGCCAGGGCTCCTTCTGCTGCTCTGGGAGCCACCACGTGATGCTGGTGAGGTCCCCAGCCCTGTGACAGTTTGACAGCAGAAGGCTGAGCTGCAACCTTTGCCCTCCCAGCAGCGCCGTGGCTGCTTCTCACCCATCCTGCTGCCTGGCATGGGTGGGAGGGATCAAAACCAACCTCCTTCCTCCCAGCTCTGCCACTGCTGGAGCTCCGCATGTGGTTTTCCATGCTCCCAAGGACCGGGTTGCTGGGAATTGAATTTCCCTGGAGCTCTTCCCCAGGCCATGTGGAGTCGCAGGAAGCGATGGTGGGTACAAATGCCTATGTGGGTCCTGGATATTCCTTTGCTGAGTGTTTGGTGGAGCCAAACACAACCTGGGTGTGTCTGGAGGGGAAGCAGAGGGAGAGGAGCCCCCCAGCCCTGCTGCTCGAGCCTGTGTGAGCCCAGCCATCTGTGTCTTCCATTATAAATAGGTTCAGCTTTCCTTTTAGGAAAGATAAAATAGGTTTCCTTTTCCGTGGCATAACTTCCCTGCAGATTCCAGGGAGGCTGAGGGTAATTATAACACTTTCATCCTCGCTGGCTGCCTCCTGCCTGCCTTGCTGAGCTCCTCTGGCACACGTGCTGTGACAGATGTTTGCTCACTGAGAGGACCCCGGGGAGACACGGGAAGGGTTTTTCCTCCCTAAAGGAATTAGCATCACGGAGGCGTGTGGCTTTGACAGCCTGTGGCAAGCTCTGCTTTGCTCAGCAGAGGGGTAAGTCGTGTCCCCCTGCCATGGGATCCAGCTGGGGGATGGCCTCGGGGAGGGCAGAGCATTCCCAACACTGCTCTCTGTGCTCTGGGGTATTCTGTGTGAATAACACACCAAATTGCCATGGTTTGGGGCTTCCCTTGTAACCTGGATCCCAGCTGGGATTTAGGGGGAAGCTGGAGGTCAGCAAAGGGTTTGTCTCCCCTCCAGCTCTTCCTCTGTGCCTGGATAAGGTGAAGAAAACTCCTCAAAACCACATAAATTCCAACGAAGGAGAACTCCTGGCTGTGTCTGGCTCTGCTACACCAGCACAGAGAGAGGCTTTCCATACCCAGTGGTGTGACACACAGGTGATGTGTCAGTGGGGTGTGAAGCTGCGAGTGCAGGTGTTTCCCTGTCCTTAGACACTTCCATACGTGAGGAGAAGGAAGTTTGGGTGACTTCTGCATTGGAGATTCAACCAGGAATCAGGAAACATAAGGATTTTCCCAACCATTGTGCAAACAGGGGTGTTCAGTATGGGAGGGTCCAACTTAATGCCATAAACCAGATTGGATTAGGAGGGATTTGCAGAGGGCCAGTCTGGAAGAGCAGCTTATTTAGGTTTTTAGCAGCCGTGTCACAACCATATGTGGTGTGGCAACACTCTGTTGCGTTGTGCTGGTGTTGGGGTGTTGGTCTGAGGGCTCAGAGGGAGCACCCTGGAGCTCCTGGGCTGGGCAGGGGATTCTGGGCTGAGAGAGGGCACTGGAGGACAGATCAGCACCAGGAACCTGACATCTTCCTTGTCTTGGGAGTCTGAACCAAATCTTTTAGCCCATGAGATCAGGGAGGGTGAGTATCCTTTGGAGCTTGGCTGGTTTGTGTTGTGGGTCTTCATAATGCAAATTAATTTATCCTTGTGCAAGTGACTCGGTGATGTGGAGGCTTCTTGTTGCCCCTGTCCCTCTCCATGTGCGTTGGCTCTGGTGGCACAGCCCTGCTCAGAGGAGGAGCCTCTTTTGGGAGGCTCAGCCCCCACTATGGGGCCAGCCTGGCTCTGTGGTGCTACAGAACCTGAGCTTTGGGGCTTTTATCAGACCTTTTATCTCATTTCTCCCTGCTCTTACTCTGCCCTTGTTCCTTCCAGTGGGATTTTGCATCATGAGGGGCAGTGGAGGGGCAGCACCAACCTCATCTCTCTGGTGACCAGCAACAGGACCCAAGGGATCAGCATGAAGTTGTGTCACAGAAGATTTAGGCTGGATATCAGGAAAAGATTCCTCCCCCAGGGGGTGGCTGGGCACTGAACAGGCTCCCCAGGACAGCAGCGAGGCTGCCAGAGCTCCAGGAGTGTTTGGACAACAGTCTGAGGGGCAGAGTGGGATTGTTGGGGTGTCTGTGAAGGGCCAGGGGTTGGATTTGATGATCAACTCAAGATCCTCTATTATTCCATGATCCTTCTGCCCTCCAAACCCTGGCCCCTTCCTAGTGCTGCTGCTCTTCCCCTGGCCCGTGTGCCCAGCCCTGCTGTGCAAGGGTGTGAAGCAAAAAATTGCCCAATACTTCAGTAACTTCCACAAAAGAGGTGCTTCCCCTTGTAGCTGCCAAATAGGTGGGGATGTCACCCTCTGCTCAGCACCCACCCTCCTCTGGGCCTCCCTCCTGGTGCTGGAGATCCACCCCTGGCAGATGCAGGCTTGGCTGTGTCACTGCTGCTGCTGGAGTCGTGCCGTGGAGTGATGGGGAAGGGAAAATAGGGCACTTCTGGTGTGTGACAGACACAGCCACCCCCGGAGCCTTTGTCTGCAGCAAGGGAGGAATGATGAGCACCCACGTCAGAGGCGGCTCTCCCTGTGCCAAGGCTGCAGCTGCGGCCCCGGAGCTGGTGGGGCCGGGGGTGCCCACGGGCTCCCTGCAGTGCTGAGGAGGGAGGTGGGTGCTGGAGGAGGGAGGTGGGTGCTGGAGGAGGGAGGTGGCTGCCAGCCAGGGAGGCAGTGGGAGATAATTTTTTGCTGGGGATGCAGCTGGCAGAAGGGTCATTCCCACAGGAAAGTGTTTTAGGGGGGTGGTGGGAGATGGTTCTGAGCTGGGAATGGAGCTGGGAGAGGGGTTGCCTTTCCAGAAGTGTGTTCTTGGGGCAAGCACCATGAAGAGGTTTCCACAACCTGCTTGAAAAATAGTGGACATCTCACATGGGTGCAGGAGAGTTGATAACCCAACATGATCCTTGTTGAAAATGGGTTGCCCTCATCCTTGGCTGCTTCCAGCCATGGCAGAGGCACAGGGTAGATGATCTCCCAGCACTTGGTACTCTCCTTTCCTTGTTAAGGTGAATAATTCCTGGGGAGAGCTGTGAATTGAGGTGGAGGAGGTAGAGGTAGAGCAGGTGGAGGAGGCACAAAACTTCATAGAATCATGGAATGGTTTGGGTTGAAAGGGACCTTGAAGATCATCCCATTCCATGTCCATGAGCAGGGACACCTTCCACTAGACCAGGGTGTCCCAAGCCCCATCCAACCCGGCCTTGAACACCTCCAGGTGTCAGGAGCATGTGTGCTGGTGCACTGCTGGGGTTTCCGCCTCCCATGCCCCAATTCCTGGGTCAACAGCAGAATAAACAGATAAAAAATAAATAAACAAAGATGAGGCATCCAGCAAGGGGGAGGCACTAAACCCCTCCTCATCGTGTTATATAAAAAGGTCGGGATTTGAAATGTGTTTTTACATGTCACTTGCAATTTCTGAAGTCTGGCTTAATTATAATAATCACCCTCAGCAGACAGTCGATTAGTGATGCTCTCAGATTTCTGCTGAGCTCAAACGTTGTGTCACAAGTGCATTGTTTCCTCTGTGGGCTGCTGCTGCTGATGATGGGGGGGTGGCAGCATCCCCTCTGTGTGGGGATGGAGAGGGCAATGAGCAGTTTCACACTAACTGGCACCGTCTGAGCTCTCCTGACGAGGATGACCCATGGCAGGAGTGACTCACCATCTCTCTCACTCCTGCTGGCTCCAGAGGACTGGAAAGCCCATGGAGGATTTTGACTCTCTTCCAAAAGTGTCCTTGTGAGGCAGCACCTGGGTTTTCCCAGGCTCTGCCATGGATGCTGCAATGCCCAGCCCAGCAGTATTTACTTGGGTTTGTACAATTTGCTGCCCATGGGCCATGACCCCATGGCATCTCCAGAGGGGAAGGATGTTGTTCTTGCAGCCAAGCCTGGTTTTTGCTCCCCAAGGGGATAAGAGCAGGACTGGCTGCTGCTTCTGGTCCTCTGGGGTGTGCTGGGTCAGCAGGCACTGGCTCCCTGTCCATGGGAGATGTTCTGCTGCATGGAAAAGGGCTCTCCTTGGGGCTGGGGTGAGGCTGGAGCAGGGAGGAAAAGCAGGACCATGGATGCTTTGCTGACACAGAGGGTTTCCAGCCTCCCCTCGCTGTCATGGGGTGCCTTCCACTGCCTGGGGGGGCTGTTGCTTCCCCAGACTCTCAGAGAGACCCTATTGGGTTAATGCAGGCAGTGCCTGGATCCTTTTGGGAGGGCTGAGGTGCCCTGGCAGAGGCTGGCAGGAGCTGGAGGGGTTGGTGGCCTCCTCTACATGGACATTTGCTTCTCTTTGTATTAGAAGACTCCCCATCACAGAGAGCACCCCAAAATTGCCACTCAGGCACGTAACATTCCCTCTGGGACATCCCTCCCAGGGGTCTCACCCTCTCCCTCCCATCTTTTACTATGAAATTCTGGAGCTTTTTCTCTGGGGGGCCAGGAGAGAAGCCAGACCCCAGCAGTGCTGCCCTCTGAGCAGGCAGCAATTCCCCTTGTCCTGCTGCTGCATCACCCAGTTCCTCCTCCCCACTGGGATTTTTCCTCCTCCTCTGATCTCATTTGGCATTTTTTTCCCCAGAGTGGCCCACCTGAGGAGGAGCACAGCATGTAACTCACAATCCTCAGGGGCCTGAGTGATGGGGAGGCTTAAAAACCAGCTAAAGGTGATGGAAAGGGCTGGAGAACTCCCCTTTGAAGGGGACACCACCTAATTTGGGTTAGTATTTCAAATGTCAGTGTGCACAAGGGCTTGGATGGACTGTTTTGAGATGGGGAATTCCTCTTTGCAGGGACACCACCTCATTTTGGTTAATATTTTTTGTATCTGCATGTGCAGGGGCTTGGACAGGCTGTTTTGGGCTGGTGAACTGCCCCCTTTGATGAGGACCCCATCTAATTTTGGTATTTCAGATGTCAGTGTGCACAAGGGCTTGCCCAGGCTGTTTTGAGTTTTAGAACTGCCCTTTGATGGGGACACAACCTAATTTTGCTCAATATTTTGGATATCTGAATATGCAGGGACTTGGACCAACTGTTTTGTGGTGCAGAATTCCTCTTTGTTGGGGTCACCACCCAATTTTGGTTACTATTTTAGATATCTGCATGTGCAGGGGCTTGCACAGGCTGTTTTGAGCTGGAGAACTCTTAGATAGAGACCCCACCTAATTCTGCTTAATAACCCAGATGTCAGTGTGCACAGGGGCTTGCACAGGCTGTTTCGTGCTGGGGAATTCCTCTTCGATGGGGACCCCATCGAATTTTAGTTATCATTTCGGAGGTCTGAGCGCACAGGGCACTGCACAGGCAATTTTGGGGGGTGATGGTCTCGGTGTGGGAATCCCCGCGCCGGGCATTGCTCTGCAGGGGCTGCGCTGGCCGGAGCCGCTGCAAAAGGAGCCGGCGCGGCTCTCGGGAGAGACATCGGCGCTCGGCCGGCCGTGAAAGCCGTGGCCAAATTACACAATGAGCTTTTCCCTCGGCTTTCCCGGGAGCCGCCAGCCGGGCTGTGCGCGCAGCCGCGCGTGTTGCGTGGGCACCCGCGATGCGCCGGGGCTCGGGAGGGAGGGAGGGAGGGATCGCACCGTCCCCGCCGCGCATCCCACGCCGGACACAGCCCTGCCGGATGCTGCTGTCCCACCGGCGAGCCGCGCTGCGCCCAGGCTCCGGGGTGCAGGTAAAAGCAGAGGGAAGGAGGGAGGGAGGACGGGGACAGGGAATGCCAGCTCCGCTGTGACCCCGCTGAGGACAGGCCTGGGCACGGCGAGGGTTTAATCCGTCCTCTTTGCCCACGCGTGCCGGGTGGTGATAACTTGCTTTTTTGTCAGCACTGCCCGCTCTTTCAGCTCAGCACATCGGTTGGATGCAGCCACACTCCTTGGGAAGGATGGAGGGTCCCCAGGTGGTCCTCAGGCTCCACCAGCTGTGCTGCCCTGGCGGCTGCATCCTCAACCCATCCACGGGGGCTGGAGGCAGCATCTCCCGTGGGAGTGGGGGGCTGAGTGCGTTCAGGGCAGGGAAACCCTCCCGTGCCTTTTCGGGAGCTCATTTCCAAAATACAGCCAGGCCCCTGGGATGAATTTTCGCCGGGTGACAATGGGAATTGCAGAATAAGTAGCTCCGTTTCAGGGCTCCCTGGGGATGCGTGTGCGTGGTGGGGGCTGAGAGGGCTGTGCTGCTGGCAAGTGTGAAACGAGAAGCCGCTGCTCGGCACAAAAGCCGGGCTTACGTAGCGCAGGTCTATTCAAGAGGCATTTAATTCCCCTCTGAAGTCCAGGCGAATGGGGAGCTGCCATCTGGTGTCTGATGGCAGCGGGGGGAAAGGGTTCTCTGGGAAGCAGGGCAAGCTGGGAGCTCGCTGGGCTTCAGATTCCCTGGCAACGGCTCCGTTATCAGGGCCGAGCAAGATGGTTCCGTACAGTGCCCCACGTGGGTTAAAGCTGGGTTTGGGAAGGGGAAGGATCCTGCCTGTGCTGCCCACCTGGCAGCAGTGCCCCAAGACTGGGGTCAGGAGAGGTGATGGCACTGGGGAAAAGGCCCAGAGGACCAGTACCCATCATGTGCCAAAAATCCTCCTGCATCAGGGACTGAGAGCCCAGTGCAGGCTCAGGGCAGAGCTGGGCACTGACTCTGACATGCACTGAATGTGTGTGGTCTCTGCTCCGCCTGTGCCAGCCCAGCTGAGTGCCAGTCACAGCTCAGAGCCCCCCTGGCATTCGGGGAATGATTTTTCTGAAGCTGCAGAGCTGTAAGTCCTGGGCAGTGCTGCAGCACGGCTGTGCCTTGGCGAGGGCACAGCTTGAGCCCTGATAACCAGGGAGCGTGTCCTGCTGCCAGCACCGGGAGCAGAGCGGATCCGCAGCAGGACAGGCAAACCCAGCGTGGGGGATTGCAGCTTTCCAAGGTCCCAGTGTTTGAGCAAGGAGGGTTTGTGTGTTTGAATGTCCCTGGGGTGCTTTGGTAGTTGTGGTACCTCTGGATTTCGGGTGATTTGGTGGATCTGGCACTCGATGGGTCTGCATTGCCCAGCCATGACCCTGCAGCCGGGGTGTTCTCACTGTGGGAGAGACACAAGGGAACAAGACTGACCAGTTCCCTGGGAGGAAACAGGCTGTTCCCTTGTGGCACAGGGAGTTTTCCTTGGCAGACACACAGCTTTGCCCACGGTGCCTTTGCAGAGCCCTGACAGGCTGGCTCAGTGCCCACCATGGCACGTGCTTGGCTGGGACAGATCCGTGGGTGCAGTGAGAGGTGGATGGTTGTGTGGTGTTCCTGGCAGTGCTGGGACCAGGAGCAAGTGGCATTCCCATATTGGTCTCCACATCCCAGCAGCACGGTGGGCAACACAAGTCCCCGGGATCTGAGTGTGTTGGGCACAGGGTGATGGGACAAGTGTGGATGTCTGTGCTGGGCTGCAGTGTGGAAAAGTGCCAGCACTGAGAAATGGCACTTCTCCCTGTGCCTCCAGCAGTGGTGACTCCCTGTGTGTCCCCCTGCATTGGGGTCACATCCTCGCCAGGGGAGCAGGACATGGGATGAGAGGAGGCAGCAACGCTCTGACCCCCTTCCCATGGGTTAGGAAGGACTTGTCCCATGACACAGCTGGGAAACAGAGATGTGGGATGTGTTTAAATCACCTCTGCTGCAGAGCAGCCTGAGCCTTGCCCTGGCCAGGGCAGGAGGCTGCCCATGTGCTGCAGGAGCATCTCTAACCCCTGCACCGCAGTGGGATGAACATCCACACCCCTTGGCAGGGGATGGATGCAGTGCTGGAGATCTCTGTGGAGCTCTTGGCTGTGTCCATGCACAGTGTCCCAGGGAGTAGAGCCATCCTTCTCTGTGCTGCCAAGCTGAGTCCCGTGAGAATATTAATTGTGTCTTTTCCCTGTCCCCAGAGCTGAATGTCCCCAGGGGCTCTCAGAGCCCTTGCACTGCGTGTTGAGGTGCCATCCAGCACCCAGAGAGCAGAGGGATGGACTCCTGCAGCTACACAAAGACAGCTAGAGGTTTCTTCACTTTAATTATAGTTTTTAATCATCCTGACAGCTCCAGGCTGGAGCACTGTCTCCATGTAGGATGCAGATGCGAGTGAGGGTTCGAGCGCTGTCACAGTGTGGGATGTCACCCACAGCCTGAGCTGGTAACAGGGATTATCTGAGTTTGTCACCCAGCTCTGGGCACAGGGTGGGAAGGAGCTCATTGAGACCCAAGCACTGTGGCGGGGAAGTAAGGAGAGCTGGGCCTCAGACTGGCCAAGTTGTACTCCTATCCAGGATTTCCATTGCAGCAAACTGGGATTGGATCCCACTTCCCAGGTGTGAATTGCTGAGGTCCTGCAGCAAACCCGACCTCAGAATCCTGCATACCTGGAAAAAGGCCCAAGGGGAAACCATGCAGGGTTTAGGGATGCTGGGATTTCCAGCCAGAAATGCCTGATTCAAAGGCAGACCATGGATGAAAGCTGCCTGCACATGTATGTGCAGCTATAGGGGTGTCATTCTGATCTCCCCAGCATTTCTTTTCAGTAAAATAGTATGTGTTTTCCAAAGTTTCTGGGCACCGTGGGTTTCCTGTGGCATTCTCATGTGTGACTTCAGTTGACCCATTGATGATACTCCTGGTCTGGTGTCTCCATCTTGTCTGTCTGGTTGAACTTCGTGGTTAAAGTGAGCCCAGGAAGTGCAGGACCCCAAAGATGCTGAATCTCATGATGGTGCTGAAGCTTATGGTGTTGCATTAAGGCTCCTGAGTAGCCCAGAAGCCCCTTTAGGCACTGGAAGGGACTCTCAGGTCTCCCTGGAGCCTTATCTCCATCAGTGCCAAAAGGGATTTTGCAGCTGCCATGGAATTGGGAAGAGTGGGGGAACAGAGGGATGAGAGGATGGATGAGTGTGTGGATGGATGGATGGGTGCATGGATGGATGGATGGATCACACTGAGGTCCCTGCAGCTGCAGGGGTGGCTGGAGTGGGCAGGCTCTGGGAATGCTGAGCTGGGCTGCAGCTGGTTGGTTCCCCAGGGGCACTCTGCCAGTCCCTGCTGTGCCGCAGCCTCTGGGCTGCTCCTCTCCCAACAGCCGAGGCCTTGACAGCTCCGGGAGTGCAGCACCTACACCTGCACACCCAGGTTTAGGTGTATGTGGGGAGAGCAATGTGAGGAAAGAGGGGAGAGCAGGGTGCCAGCAGAGGGGGAGGTGGTCACTCGTGGTGGGTGCACGTGGGTGCGTGAGTTCTGCCACCTGGGGTGACTTTATTTTCTGTCCCTGCCATCTCTCAGCCCTGGGGGACAGGGGCTTTTCTTAGCTGTCTGGTGCTCAGGGAAGGTGCAG
The DNA here is from genome assembly GCA_013396695.1 of Sakesphorus luctuosus. NCBI lineage: Eukaryota > Metazoa > Chordata > Aves > Passeriformes > Thamnophilidae > Sakesphorus > Sakesphorus luctuosus. The sequence goes on from VWZD01011466.1 coordinate 9,878, forward strand.
TGTTTTGTTCCCTCACTGTTCTGTGGATCCCAGTACCCCACTGCCCCAAAGGGTCCCTGGGGATGGGAAGGAGGAGGAAGGTGCTCCTCCTGCAGCCCAGGGGTTATTTTCCCAGGGTCACTGTGCTGTGTTCAGTGAAACATGTCAGATTTGGTTTCATTTTGAACTTCTTTTTGTCTGATGAACTGGACATTGGTCCTTTGGGGTATGCTAATAAATCTGTGTTCTTTCTGAAGGTGGTTGCCTGTCCTGGGATCACTTCCCTGGAAGGGCTGTGTCAGTGTTGCTGTCATGCTGAGTTTGTCACTGTTACCTGTCACCTGTGCTGCTGCCTCTGCTCCTGTGCCACCTGGTGCTGACTCTGTGCCCAGATGTGCAGCGGGGCCGCTGGTACCAGGGCCCCCTCTCAGACATCATCATTTGCCACCTCCTGGGGCAGAAACACACTCACTGAGGATGTGAGTGATTCTGTGACGAAGAAGCAGTTTCAGGGCAGCCCTTTCTTTGCCCTTTTTGCTGCACAGCAGCTGCTGTGGTGCTGTCTGGGATGGGCATGTGCCAGAGCATTGCGATCCATCACCAGCCAGTGCTCCTGGAGCAGAGCTGCCTGTGGCCTCCATACCTCCTCTGCAGGACCTTTGCAATCTGGGTTGGGTGCCAAAATGAATTATTTGCAGTGCAGAGCTGTACATCCACCTCCCAGTGTAGACTCTGTCATGTCCAGCATCCCCTGTTCCATTCGCAGTCTGAGTCGATTCATGTTTAACACTGGGATGCTCCACCCCGGAGATGATCCCATTTCCAAATGGGGTCAGGCAGACCCGTGAGCAGAGAGGAGGGAAGGGGAGAGGAGGATGTTTCTCCAGGGCTGCCCTGGAGAATCCCCAGTGTGCTGCCAGCTGCTGGCTCACGCCAGCCCAGTTTTGCCCATCAGGCCACGAAATGTCACATCCCAAATATGACATATGGAGCTCGGGCTCAAACTGTGTCTTTTCTGGGCTAAAGGGTGGAAAACCCTTTGAACTGTGCTGAAAGCACACGAGCACTGCATGGGTTTGCTGATTCACGTGGCTGATGGAGAGCAGCCAGCCCTGTCTACCCAGTACATCCCTGTCCTGTCCTTCCAGTGCTGATGGACATCCTGGGGACATTGTAGGTGGTGGCCTTGTCCAAGGTCCATGGAGGCAGTTCCCTGGGGACTTGTCCTCACTCTTGTCCTCCCTCTGTCTTTCAGATGTCCTGTGCTAACCCGTGCCCCTCCAGAAGGTCCTGCCAGCCTTAGCCAGCATCCTGCCTGCCATGGCCTCCACACCCCAGTGAGGGGCAGAACGACAAGGAGCAAGTCCCACCAACGCTGCCACCTCCCCCAGGAGAGCCATGGAGGCCCCTCTGGATGTGCCTGTGGGGAACCTCATTGACTTTGATGCCGAAACGCCTGCCTGTGACCCCTCAGAGCCCGGTCCTCCCACTGCCCCCAGTGACAACGGGCACCTGGGGGACACAGGGGACGTGGCTGGGGAGGAGAGCGATGCCACCGAGTCGGCAGACAGCGAGAATGACATGGGTGACTCCCCCAGCCACTGGGGTGGCTACCGCCGCTCCTCCTCCAACGAGTCCTTCTCCTCCAGCCAGAGCACCGAGTCGGCGCGGGACGAGGTGATGGCCGAGCGCCGGGAGTTCATGCGGCACTACGTGGAGAAGATCTTCACTGGGGGGTGAGTCAGTGGGTGAGGCTGGCGAGTGCTGCTGAGCCTGCTGCCAGGGAACATCCCATGGGATGGGATCTGGCTGCTTTCCTGCTGTGAGAGCATCAGTTTGTGTCCTTTCCTGGGCTTGGCTGATGCAGCTTGTTGCTCCACAGCGTCAGAGCTAAGGGGGGAAGTGGGCTTTGGCTTGCACCCCCCTCCTGAGCACATCTCAGCTCATCTTCCACCTTCATCTTCCCTCCCCTCTTCTTTCTCCACTTCCTCATGCCAGGGGCTCACCATGCCAGGATCTCTATCTCCTCTCTCCACTGGGCATCTCTGCAGATGCTCATGCAAATGCCAGCAGCCCCCCCATGCCCTGGGATCCTGGGCAGCCCTTGGCTCTCCCCCTAGCCCTGCATCCCCCATCTCCCATCACTGTGGTCTCCACAATGCTGTGGCTCAGCGTGTCAGGCAGGATCGAGCAAACGGAGCATGATGAGCAGCAAAAGGGGTTGTTTTCGCTCTGGGGCACTGTGCCTGTCTCTGGAGCTCAGTTTCTGCTCGCACTGTCCTTGGCTCTTCCCTTCTCCCTCAGCCTTTGGTTTGCCCCCTGCCAGGGAGGAATAAAAGAGCAGCAAAAGCCAAGGAATGACAAAATGGATGCTTCCATTCCGCTCTCCCTCTGCTTTCCTCCAGGCATCACAACGCCGGGATGTGGCTGCTGAGGGATGGTGTCAGGGAGCGGGGCTGTGCTGGCTGGCTGGGGGATGCTGGTCACATCCTTAGCTTTAATGGTGTTTTTGGATTCTTCCTCCTTTCAGAGAGGATTTGGACCAAGAGGAGAAGGCCAGGTTTGGTGAGCTCTGCAGCAGCGAGAATGGGAAGGGCAGGGAGTGGTTTGCGAGATACGTGAGCGCCCAGGTAAGGGGAGTGGTGGGGAGGGAGGGCCAGAATCAGAGGATCACACACAGAATCACAGAGTATTCTGAGTTGGAAGGGCCCTACAAGGATCATCGAGTCCAGCTCTTAAATGAGTGGCCCATACAGGGATCAAACCAGGCCAGGGGAATTTAACTATACCCCAAAGCAGTATTTTTGGAGGGCAGAAACTTGAGGAAAGAGTGGAACCTCAGCACAGGGAGTACAGGAGTGAATAAATGCATCTTGAGGCAGTTAAATATGCACTTAGTGCAATGTGGAAGAGAATTCATTGGTTTTGTTTAAAATTAAATCCCACCAGCACTTGGAAATATCCTATTCCCTAAAAACCACAACCCAGAGAGGCAAACCGCTGTCTCTGAGGGGGGGGTCAAACTGTGTGTACTTTTTGCCCATGTCCCCATGGAGGTCCTGGGTAGGCTGAGGTTGTTCTTGCTGCTGAGCTGACCCCTGGGCTTTGTGTCTGCAGCGCTGCAACTCCAAGTGTGTCTCAGAGCAGACCTTCTACCGCCTGATGCAGTCATTTGCCCTCGTGCTATTTGAGTAAGTCATGGGGGGGGGAGGGGGAGTTTGGGGCCTCATTGCAACCTCCAAAAGTCTTTTGAGATCAGAGCCATGAGGCTGCTTGGGTTTCTATCACTGGGTGTCTTCACCGAATCCTCCCTCTGTGTCAGGTGTCACCAGATGGATGATTTCAGCCCTGCCAAGAACCTCATGACCATGTGTTTCACCTACTACTACATAGGTAAGAGGCACCTGCACCCTTAGGCAGTGTCTGAGACTCCATGCAAACCTGGCAGAGCCCCTTGCTGGGGTGGTAGCTCACGGTGGTGCTGGTTTGTCATTGCAATTGTCATTCTAGACAGGGATGTTTGTACATGACAACCCCTTAGATGTTCCCCAACCCTGGGGGTGAGACGTGAACACCCCAGCCCAGAAGCACCTTGGCTTGTTGGTTGGTGTGTGGTGGCCACTCCTCCATGGAGGGCTGGATTTTCAATCCAAAATGTGGATGAGGATAAAGACCTACAAGAATTGGGATGGGATGGGATCTTGGATGTTTCCAGCTGGCTCCTGGTCTTCATGGTGCCTCCTGTAGCTGGGAGCAGGTCCCCCAGGAGCTGTCAGCACTCAGGTCCTTGGGGCCCACTGAGCTCCTGCCGTATTTCCCCCAGGCAAACCCCACGCCCTGCCCTTGGAGGCCAAGGAGAAGCCCACGGGCAGCATCGACTCGTACCTGAAGTCGGCGAACACGTGGCTGGCAGAGAAGAAGGACATTGCGGAGCGGCTGCTGAAAAACACCTCAGCCAAGACAGAGAATGTCAAGGGCTTCTTCGGGGGCCTGGAGACCAAGTTGAAGGGTCCTACCACCAAAAGGAGCGAGTGGGTACCACTGCACTGGGTGGGCAGGGTGGGCTGGGGCTGTGACCAAGACAGAAACCTCCTGGGGTAGGGCCACCATGAGCCAGAGGCTACCATGGCTGTGGGAGGTGGTGTCTAGCCTGGTCCCATACTTTGTGCTTTAGTCACTCACCTCATGGTCTGGGAGTCCTGTGTCCCTTGGGCATGGAGTTCTGTGGTTCCAGGATCATCATCTTCTGCTTCATCTCTGTGCTGGGTCCAACTGGGATGGACATCACTGTCTTCTAGTCACCTTTTTGGCCCCAGGGACACTGGCATGGGAGAAGAGGATCCGTCAAATGAGAGTGCTCCCTTTGACAGGGGAGCCATGGGCTGTCAGGGGGGGACAGGATTTTGGGGAGCTGACACTGTTTTCTGTGCCACAGGGAAGGTGAAGACAAACCAAAAGAGAAGCTGAAGAAGATGGGTGAGTGGAGTCAGCCTTGCTGAAGGGGGCATGGTCAAGGCATCCTGGGGAAGGAGAGAGGTTTGGAAATGCTGGGCTTCCTTATTTTGGACCAGTCATAACTCTTGTCCTGCAAGGAGCTTGTCCTCAGTGTCACAGGCTGCAGAGATTTGGGCATCCACTGCCCTGAGCTTTTGTGATGCATTAGTCTCTCCCAGTATCTGTGTGTGCTGCCAAACCAGTGGTCCAGTCCCTTGAATATCCTCCTGGGACATCCATGCCTTCATCAGGGCTAATAGCTGCCTGCAAAGGGCAGCCAAAGCTCCTCTTTGCATTACTGTGGGTCTGTTGAAGATGAGTGTTTGGTTTGCAAACCATCACAGCTGCTTGGGCACCAAGCTGGGAGGGGGGCACAAAGTCTGTGCTTGGGTGGAAGGTGGGAGTCGTCCAGACCTTGGCATGTGACTTTGTGTCCCCACAGTTTCCATGCAGAGCCCAGAGGAGGAGAAGAAAGGAGAGAAGATCTACCTGTACATGCACCTCAAGCAGCAGCCGATCTGGTAAAGTCCCCAGCGTGGTAGGGGTTTGTCCTCCTGTCCCACATGTTCCCCACATGTTCATGAATGCCTTTAAGCTGCTGGTCTTGGCTTTAGTACATCTTTGTGCTAATGAGAATGTGTTTGCAGCCACCAAAGAGCTGGTCCAAAAATGGATCAAATCTGCCAGGCTTGTTTGGCCCATCCTTGAGTCACCTCCTGGCCCCTGGGAATTGGGTGCTCTTGGCCCTGGGAGAACTTGGGGACAGGCTGGGGGAGATTTTAAACTCATAGACTGGTTTGGGTTGGAAGGAGCCTCAAAGCTCATCTCATCCCACACCCTGCCATGGGCAGGGACACCTTCCACCAGCCCAGGTTGCTCCAAGCCCTGTCCAACCTGGCCTTGGACATTCCAAGGATGGGGCAGCAACAGCTTCTCTGGGCAACCCTAATAGTAAAAAAACCCTTCTTCCTTATATGTAAACTAAATCAGATATTGGGGATGGGAGGTGACCTTCCCCAATGTCTCCCTCCCTCCTGCAGGCACAACCTGCGCTTTTGGAACGCCGCCTTCTTCGATGCCGTGCACTGCGAGCGCAGGAAGCGATCCCCCACCACCAGGTAGGGCATGTCCCCGTGGGAAAGGAGACTCTGTGTCCCCTCCAGGGTGTTCCTCCCAACAGCCCTGAGTGTGACCAGCCATGGGGAAATGCTCTGTTTTTCCCTCCCAATGGGGCCACCGGGTGGTGGGGTGGGCAGGTGAGATCTGTGTCCTTGCAGGGATTTGGGACCATGAAGGTTTTCTTGATCATTTTGCATCAGTTTTGGAAGAACTAAGCCCTAGAGGTGTGCCCAGAAATCCCAGCCAGGGTTCAGGCTGTTGGTGCTGTTTGCCAGCAGATCTGGAAGGTGCTTGGTGCAGCCATTGAGGAGGTGCAGTGGATGGAAGGGGATGTTCTGTGTCCCAGCTGTCCCCAGGACAGCTGTGGGGACCAACCCCGGGCAACCAGCAAAGACAAGAGCTGGGGATGGCAGCACAGCCAGCCCCTAGAGCTGGGAGGAGTGGGACAAACCCTGCAATGGGAAAAGGCTGCTTGTGTCACAGGGTGGCTGTGCCTGGGCATGGGGACCCCACGGGGTGCAGGGGTGGGTGAGACACTCGCCAGGCTCATGCCCATCTCTTGCTCCACCACGGAGGTGCCGTGAGGGCATGGGCAATTCCCTCCTCTCTCGACTGCATTCCCCCTGCTCCGAAGCCGGACCCTCCCAGTGTCTGTGAGTTCCTTGAGGCTTTGAGCTCTTAGGGTGAGTCTCTTCGAGCTCAGAGCATTTGAGCAGCCCCTTTTCTGAGCACTGACAGCACTTCTTGAAGCAGCCAATCCCCCTGTGTCCTCCCCAGATCCTCAGCTAAGCCACAGCAGCCCTGGCTCGCACTCTGGAATGCTCTGCCAGGCTCAGCGCCCCGATCAATCCCTGTTTTCCTCTTTATTGCTCTTCCTTTTTCCCTAGCAAGGACTGAAAGAGCCTATTGAACAGTAATGGAACCATAACTGCATTTGCTTTGATTAAGCCCCAAATTAGCAGCAGCAAATGTCTCACAAGGACATACGCCACCGGCAGCTGCTCTCTGCTCCGGGTGCCTTTCCCAATTAATCTGATGGCTGAGTCTGCCTCTGCTGCAGAAACAAGCCTGACTAACAAATGAGCTTTGGGAGCTGCAGCCTGGACTACCCTAAGTATCTCAGGGGGGGCTGGAAGGTGATGGTGGCCCCCTCTGAGTCCTCTGGAGAGGATAACAGGAGCCACTGGGCAAACTGGGATGCTGCTTGATGGACTGAGGATTTAAATCCCCGGCAGGAGGAGGTGGTTGGTGAGGGCTGGGTTTGAAATTCCAGGTTGGTGCTTGGCCATGGCAGGTGTCCAGAGGATTTGGCCATCTCTGTGGGGTGACCAGGGCATCTCTATGGTGGCCAGATCGTGTCCTCCCGGGGCTGCAGCGAGACCTGGGGAGGATTCTTCTCCTCTGCATGGGGAGGGCAGGGGAGGTGGGGAAAGGAATCAGAACTAAACTCCTCTTTTTCTCTCTCTTTCCTCTCTCTCTGCCTCTAACAACCTTCTTCCATCTCTTCTTCTCTCCGTTCCCCTCCATCCCTCTGTCTTGCATGATCTTTTCACGCACCACTTTTGTCGGCCCCGTTTCTGCTGCCGCTCCAGAGGGAACACTGGGGAGGAAGAGGAGAAGAGGTGTGTCTGTCCCTGTACTTCATTAGTATCCAGAGGCTGATGCTCATTTCAGGTCCCAATCCTGCCCTGGGGAGGGGGGTAAAGTGTTTTGGGGGGCTTTCAAAGGCCCTTTCTCCACTGAGGAGGAACGGCTGCCAAGGGTTTGACCATGAGCATCACCCTCTCCAAAGGGCCAGCGAGGTTTAGATTGGTTCCTCTTTAATGTGGTTTTTAAAAAGGAACATGAATGGTTTCAAGCTGTGATATTTTGCCTGGAACATCCCTCTGGGTAGGTTTTGGACATGAACTGAGTCTCTTTGTGGAGAAAGCATCCCCCTCTCCTGTCCTTCTCCCTTGCTCTCGGCTTCTGCTGCCACATAGAGGTGCTGAGGATCCTTTGCCAGCTGGAAAAGCTGGTCCTTTTTGGTTTTTTTTAATGCTGTCATCCCTTAATAAAATTAAAAATGGAAATGGGGGCTGCATGTCACGACTGGGAGTGTGTCCTTGGAGCCTCATCCATCCACACTCCGAGCTGGCATCAGGGTTGGGGGTGACAGTCATTGCTCTCTCGCTGGGGTGTGGGAGCTTGGAGCAAATCACTCCAAGTGATGGCACTAGCAAGAGGATGAGGGTTCTCTGGAGCCTGGCAGTAAATCATCCAAGTGGCAAAGGAATATATTGGCAAATGGATAACTCAAATATTACTCGGAGCGAGCACTGCTTGGGTTTGCTGTGAGGGGGGAAACGCTGCTGCTGGAAAAGGGAGCAGCTGATGAACAGTTCCCACCAGTTCCAGGCACTGCAAGGCTTTCCTGGATACCCCAAAATACAACCCCACAGCCCATGGGGTTGCTCACCCCTGAGCCTGCCCTGCTGGGCTGGTATGAAGATCAAAGGCTTTGAGTGGAGCCACATGTGGGTTTTCCCCCTTCCCAGGAATGTTACTCCCCGGTAACAAGCCAGAAACAGCCAATATTTTGGGGCCACTTTGATAATGATTTTTCTCCCTCCTTCCTCCCTCAAAAACATAAAAAGGCAGGAAAAAAAAATGTTACAAACATGCTTCTTCTGTAAACGAGCCAGTGGGGTCTGTGAAGTTTTGCTTCCAGATTTCAAAGCCCCTTAATTTGATTCTTCCCCTCTCTTTTCAGCCTCCACGTTTGGCTGTGGGTTTTATTTGCTATCATAAGCTTTATCTGGGAGAAATTACACCTTTTTTTTAAGAAAAAAAAATCCCTTTAAACATACTGTATGTGTTTCCAGAGCCCTATAAATATGAGCTGGTAAAAACGAAGCTCAAAAGCTTCACACACCGGGGATGGGCTGACTTAACGAGGACAGGCTCCTTTGTGGGGTCAGCCTGGCTGAACACTCATCCTCTTCCAGTTTCAGCCACACAAATGTGCTCTGGGCTGAGCCAACCTCCCTGAATTTAGGGTGAGACCCCTTGTCGCAGCTGTGATTTCCACCCAACACAGATCCCCCTCCTGCTTGGCATTCCTGCGAGCTACAAATGTGTGTCCTGCTCCTGGTGTTCTCCTCTTCCTTTTCCTCCATACAGCTATTTTTCTTCTTGCTATCCCTGTTTTTCCTTGCTTTTCTTCCTCTTATCCTTGGCTGTAACCTCACTTGACTTCTCGGGAAGGGCCTGGCTTCACTGTGGAGCTGTAGTTTCCCTGGCATGCATGCACTGAGCCCCTGCCACCACCCCAGTGCCATCCCTCTGGCACAGGCTTTACTCCCAGGATGGGGCCTCCTGCCACTGCCTAGAGCTGGTTGCAAACATCTAGAGCTTAAAAGCCTCCATCCTTTAAGGCAATGCTGCAGTTGGAGGGAGCTGGACTGGATTGGGGCATCCTCTGGGCACCACTGGGATTTTGGCATGTCAGCCCTGGAGAGGGGCCGTGGGGAGGGGTATGAGAACCCCACGTGCTGTTGGAGGGGAGGTATGTTTGGGAGCAGCTTGCTGGGGGTTCAGGGAGTTGGAGCCCTGCTGCAGATGGAGCTGAGGTGTCTGGTAGCCCCTCCCAGGCTCGGGGGCTTCAGCAGAGCTCTGCTGGGATGGCCACCCCCCTGCTTCCTCCTCATTCCCCTTGCTGAAGCAATGGCACTGAAGGTGAGCTGTGCTGGAGGAGCTGTTTTAGCTCTTAATCAGGGCCTTTCTGGGCAAAGCCAAGGCTGAATGAGGCTTTGTCATGGGGCATCTCTTGCTTTGCCCAAGGGCAAGAGATCTGTGCATGGATGCAGATGGTGAGCTCATCCAGCACAAAAGAAACTCTCAATGCCCTTCTGTGCTCCGAAGGGTTCTTGGTGCCCTCCTATCTTCCAGCAACGTGGCCCAGGGTGGGAGAAAGGAGGCAGGGAGTCCTGGGGTGATGGTGGTGCCAGACAGACTTGTGCCTTGCAGGGAGAAGTGGTGCCACATGACAAAGGAGGAGCGGGACGACAGCCTGCGCTTCAATGAGAACATCACCTTTGGGCAGCTGGGGTGAGCAGGGCATGGGGACTGGCCCTCCTGGGGACCAGCTGCAGAGGGGGGACACCTGACAGGTGTTCCCCCACTGGGGACATCCCTTATGGTGCAGAGGATGCTTGAAGCTGCTCCTGCCCCATATATTGAATATCCAGGTGCCAAATGGCCTGAGAGTGCTCTCCCACAGCTGAGCACCATCCCAGCCCCTGGCACAAGGGTGTGGAGAGGAAGAAGAAGGGGGTGGGCTGGGCATCTTGGCCCTTCCCTAACTAAGAGCATCTTTGTCCTCCCTCAGCACCTTCATTCACAACATGCTGGCCTTCGGCCTCAACAAGAAGCTCTGCAGCGACTTCCTGAAGAAGCAGGCGACCATCGGCAATTTGGATGAAGGTAGTGGAGATCCCAAGGGATGCACGCCCCCTCCACAGGGTCTGGGAGGGTTGGAGCATGGGGAGGATGGCTCAGCACCCTCCTAGAGCCCTTTTCTCTCTCCTCCACAGAGCAATACAAGCTGCTCAGCGACCACATCGAGCAGATGGCCACCGAATAGCCTCCTGGCTGGCACGTGGTGATGGAGAGTTGGTGGCCAGACAGGTGGGGAGGGGAGAGAAACCCACCTCCAGGGCTACCTGAGACTGAAGCTGGGCTACTTACAACAAGAACCACACACACAAGCTGCAATAAAACCTGCATGATCATCCACCAAACTTTAGAGCTGCACCAGGGCAGCCTGTAGATATAGGAGCTGAAGAGCCCCCCTACCCTCGCCAGACCCTCCTGCCTCTATTTTCTGGGTAGACAGTCCCAAAAGTGTATTTTGTCAGTTAAAAAGCAAAACAAAACACAAGGGAAAAGCAGAAAGAGAGTGACTGTCCAGCCCCCAGACGCTCAGTCTTCAGCCCCTCCATGAAACTCTGTTGAGGTCTCCAGTGTTTGCAGCCCGGTGCCTTTTCAAGGCTGCCACGGATTGGGTAAATGCAGAGGTATCCAAGGCTGCCTTTCCCTGCTGGCATCCCTTTGATGGGCACAACAGATGTTGGAACTGTACCAGGGATGCAGGAGGTGAGGGCAGGGACCACATCTGGGTGCTGGGGGGAGCAGCGGGCTCTTGCCTCCAGTTTGATCCATCTCCCTCCACAGTGAGGCACCACCAGGTGCTGGGAGCACATGGGATTGTCCCACCTGCTGAGGGTGGAGATGGGATGCAGCAGCCAAGAGGAGGCTCCTGGTCACTCATGTTGTGTATCCAGGGATGTCACCACTGGTTGGGGACATGGGCAGTGCAGGGGCAGAGATGGGGCTGCCAAAGTGCTGCTGCCGTCCTTGGTATATGGCTCCCTGGGAGCTGGAGGGATATCCTTCCCTTGGGAAACCTTCCCTGCACTGCCTGTGTGGGTTTGTACCTCTAGGCACAGAAAAAGCAGTTTGCTCCATATCATTAGCCTGGATCAATAGGAAAAAAGCCATGGCCTCGGGCAGGATTGTGGGGAGAGGAGGCAGAGGAGAGCAGCGTGGCTTAGGAGGCAGCAAAGCCCATCACGCTGCTCCCTCCTGCCCTGTCAGTTCTGTGATGTCGCTGGATTGTGACACTCCCAAAGCCTCCTGGCTTCCCGCAGCGACCGTGGGATTAATCGCCCTCCTTCCTTGGGCTGCACCTTGCTGTCCCCTCCTTCCCAAGCCCCTTTGCTCCAGCTGATCATCCATCAGCCCTGAAACAGCCCTGTCTTACGGACATCTCCTGTTATGCTCGAGGGATGGCAGCTCCCACTGTGCAGCATATCTCATTTTCCTCCATGGATCTTGGCAGGGTGTTTGCAGGGAGGCTGGGGACATGAGGACATCACTGGGGACATGAGGACATTGCTGGGGACATGGGGACATCACTGCTCCCCTCTGCAAGGAGCATCCCATAGGGTCAGAAACCCCCAGCCCTGCGCAGCCAAAGGTCCAACACTCAGTCTCACTCCAAAAACATCATCCTGAAACAAGCCTAGGTTTCAAGAGACCATCAATCCATTTTTCCCCATGCTGCCAGCTGTATCCTGTAAGATAAATAGCATAAAAGGATATTTTTTCCATGTAGCTTTTAGTTTCTGGTATCATTTCTGAGCATCAAAGTGATGCTTTTACCTAAGCTGGTCTTCCCTTGCTGCTGGGGATGGGACTTGGCTCCGTGCTGGGTCTTGTAGAAAGGATGGGTCCAGCACTAATTTTTCCTTGGATATACCCAAACCTGGATAGAGTTACTGGAGAAGGGTTTTTGTTGGGGTGAGGGACTGATGTTGGTCCCTCCAGCAGCCCCTCCCCTTGATGAACACATTCCCAATGGACAGGATGTGCTGGACCATGGGCAGCTCAACATCCTGGAGCATCCCATCTCCATGGCATCCCTGTATCTTCTGCACTCAGGTGTTTCCCAGATCCTCCCTTTATTTCTTTATTTTTTTTTTCCAACATGAAGAAAGAAGTTCAGCGCTGAAGTATATATTCTTTGCATGTGTATTTTTCTATAAAAAATAATTAAAATCAAATAAAAATATCCATAAACCCTTCTCGACTGGGACTGCATGAAGGATGGGGTGAGAGAGAGAGAGAGATTGGAATAAATTATCTTAAAAATTAATGTTTTTTGGTTAACTGTTGTTGTGTGTTTTAACCATGCTGCCTGCTTGGCCTCAGTACCTTCCCCAGCTTCTCCCTTAGGATGACCTATTTTTTAATAGAGAAAAATTGATGCACCTTTTACAGAGACTTTAGCATTTGCCCTGGAGGCAGAGAGGCACATGAAGGAGATTTAATTTTTATTTTCTTTTCCCCTGTGCTCTCAGTCTCTGCCAGTCACCACTGAGTTGATGACAGATCTGGGATCCTGCTCTGGCCTCGGGACATTTGATTTCAGTGTATTTAAAAATCAATTACTCACTATTATCCTATTAAAAAAAGATGTTCCCTTCGGTTAATGGCCTGGGAGTGTCATCTTCCACCCAGGCTTTGGAGTCCATGTCCTCTTGCATCTCCATATGGCCAAGGTGAGCCTGTTCCTTGCCCTGCAGGGCTGGTTTCTCTCTTGGTGGCTCAAGGGGAGGGTTGTGTGGTCACATTTCTCTTAGGAAGAAGACTATTTTAATTACCCTCCACAGATTTACCACTGCAGGAGGGAAGCCCAGCAGCCCCAAAGCCCATGCTTGGATGTTTTACCTGGTGTTTTACCTGGATGTGGACTGCCCAGCTCTGGAAAACCACGAGCCACATGCCCTGGGATCACTTTTGTTCCCTCCATCTGCTGAATTCTTTATCACCTTGCCATGTCTGATAAGACTGTGTGCATAGGAAAGGAGGGGCTTTTTCCTGAGGTATTTGCTCAGTGCCGGGTGCCCTTTGCAGTGGGTGCACCCTGGCACCTCCCTGATCCTGGTTTTGCAGGCTGGGTGCCTGCAGGAGGATATTGGACGGCTACAGGGGCAGCAGGCACAGCAAGAAGGAACAAGATCTGGGGCTGCTTAATCCCAAAGTGGGAGCCAGTGATATCCATGGTCAGATAACCCAGAGCTGGGTGGACTTATGGAAACTGTTCCTGTCCTGCTTGTTGGGTGGTGGTGATTGAGCCCACTTAATCATTAAATAATTAAAAGGTGCAGCATCAAAAGCAGTGAGAGGCAGCTGGGAGGTGTCACCCCACCCAGGTGGGTCACTGGTTGAGCTGAAATCACCCTCGTTTGAGATCCCTGAAGGTGGGTTAGGCCAGGTGTGATGTGAGGAAGTGCAGGAGGAGGCCCTGGCAAAGGTAGGAGCAGGAAGGTGCTGGACATCACAGCCACAGCCTGTCTCTCTGTCCTTCACTGTGGGGTATTAATTACACCGTGCAGCAGCTTTAGGAAAGCTGATCCAGCTCTGGGATGATGCCACCCATCCATTAAAACCAGGATCAGTGGTGGCCCAGTGGCTGCTCCAGCTCTGGTCTTTCAAGCCTGAGCACAATGAGCAGCTCTCAGCCCCCCTCCCTCCCTCGGGAGGGATCAAAGGCCGTCTGCTCGCCGGGCTCCGGGGGTTTTATTGCGTCTCTATTAAAGCTGTTAAAAATCTTTCCATTGTAGTAGTGTCTGGGAGTGATAAGTATTCATAACAGAGGGGATTCAAGATGGGCTTGGTTGTAAAAACACCTCTAAGCTGGCTGGATTTATGGCTGTTAAATCATCCCTTCTCTCATCTGTCACAGCCTTTTCAGATGTTCATCACTGAACAACAGCAAAGTTGGGGCCATAATTTGTGCTGCAGTGTGTGGAGCAGGAGGAGGGGAGCCCTCTCCATCAGTAACTAGCTCAAGATTTATGGACACTTCTCTTATTCTTCTTTTTCACCAAGTAGGAGAGGCTTTGACTCCCTTTCCTCTGCTGCCAACTTGCTCAGCCAGCTGGAGCCAGGTAAGTCCTGGTGGATTTAGGGCTGTGCAGGATGGTTTGACAGCAGCATTCGGGGAATTCGGGGCTGGCCCTTGCCTGCAGTGGGATCTGCAATGCGGGGCTGTGTCTCTCACTGTGCTCGAGCTCTGCTTTGGGCTTGGATCTTCTCATCCTCTCCTGGCTTTGGGGTGAAACATGGGAAAATCCCACCTCTGCAGCTGGCAAAGAATCCTAGAGTGGTTGGGGTTGGAAGGGACCTTAAAGCTCATCTTGTTCCACCCCCTGCCATGGGCAGGGACACCTTCCACTATCCCAGTTTGCTTCAAGCCCCATCCAACCTGGCCTTGGATGCTTCCAGGAGTGGGGAAACCACAGCTTCTCTGAGGCCAGGGCCTCACCACCCTCACAGGGAAAAAATCCTCCCCAATATCCCATCTAATCCTGCCCTTTGTCAGTGTGAAGCCATTCCCTCTTGTCCTGTCACTCCAGGCCCTTGTCCAAAGTGCCTCAAAATGCTGTCATTTAGGCAGGTGGGAGGTAGGAAGGTCACCTCATCCTGCAATTGCAGCATAAAACTTAATCAGCACTTTGGAAGGCAGCGCTGCTGGGGATTCCAGCAGCAACTCCCACTCTCCCTTCCCACCACCACACTCAGAGCACAGAAAAGCTTCTGGAAGTGAAGCTTCCACCTTTGTCCAGGTGCTGACAAGTCACTCAGCCAGGTATCCAGGATGTGAGTGAAGCACTGGGGTTGCGCCAGGACCAGCATCCCATGGGGGTGCTGGCAGCTGTCGCAGTGCCAGCCTGGCACCCACAAAGCGGGACCCCAAAACATCTGGCAGAGGCTGTTTTGCCCCCCGTTTTTCCAGCTGTGCCGGTACCCGGTTTCGTAGCCCCATCAAGTGTCTGCCAAGCGAACTGCACCGCTGGCTCCCGGGTCCGGCAGAACTTGGCCCGGGATCGCTCATGGATGTTTGGCTCCTGTTGCCTTCAAAGCCGGGATGTGCCTCGAAAAACCTGCTGGCAGATGTGGCCCCATCTGCTCTCCCGTTGGAAAAACCGCAGGTGGGAAGGGGGAGGTCCGGGCAGTGACATCACCCTGTGTTGTCCCATGGTACCTGGTGGCACCGCGGGGCACGTGGACAGCAGAGGATAAATAGTCAAAGGGAGCGTGAAAAAGGCTTTTGGGGGGTGATATGGGAAGGGAACCCCTTCCCAAAGCGGGGGCACTGGGGGCCATGTCTGGGTTCCACAGCAGACCCCCAGAACCGATGCACTGTGCTCAGTCCCCTCTTCAGATTCTCTGATGTCCAACATGTGTTGGCTCAGCCTTGGCTCGGTGCTTTGGGGCTCTCTCCACCAAAAGCTGAATTTCATAGCACTTGTGGGAAGAAGACCTGTTGAAATCCCCTTATTCCTCCCTCCACACATGGAACATCTCCAGGATATATTTCCTCTTCCCCTGTGGCAAATGTCCAAGAAAACTCAGGGGACTCATTACTGTCCTTCCACTGGGATTGGGATGTGTAGCTTTTAAGTCTCTAAATGTACAGAGATGGGTCCCACCACTA
The DNA here is from genome assembly GCA_013396695.1 of Sakesphorus luctuosus. Lineage (NCBI taxonomy): Eukaryota > Metazoa > Chordata > Aves > Passeriformes > Thamnophilidae > Sakesphorus > Sakesphorus luctuosus. The sequence continues at coordinate 25,515 of VWZD01011466.1, forward strand.
AGGCATTTGATTTTGTTCTTCTCTGAATGATTTACAATCGAAATTGGAAGATTCCCATGGAGAAACATAACTTTGATTTGTTTTAATTTATTTCTTTTCCCCCTTGCAGGAGCCTGAACTTCCCAAATCTGTTTTATGGCAGCAGAGGGATACTGCTGGGAAGGGATGTGCCATGGCTCCTTTCGGAAGAGCCCAAAGGCAAGGCTGAGTCACTGAGACAGAGCTGCAGAGAGGGCCTGGACAGTAATAAAACACATCTGTCCTCTGTGGCCACATCCCAGATGTGAGTCACATCCTCTTGCTGTGCACTTCCAGCTCCAGGCCCTGTGTGGACAAGGTCACTGCAGCTCCTTGTCCAGCCAGGAGGCACATGGTGGTGTGTTGGCTGAGTTGTTTTTCTTTCTGCTGGTTTCCCCAAGGACTCTGAGCTCAGCTGTGAGCAGGCCTTGCTGTGGGCTCAGCCAAATTTGCCCCTCTGCAAACAGAGTGGGATGTGCAGCTCTGTAAAGTCTGGATAAGCTGGAAAATCCCAGAAAATTGCCATGCTTTCTCCCCCTGCAAATCCCTCTGGAGCTGGTTGAGTATCAAGCTCAGGGATGGAGAGGATGCAGGACTGACAGAGCTGAACCCACAAAGCAGTTCCCTTCTCTCCTGGTGCTATTTCTGACAGTGCTACAGAAGTTGTTTGCAGGTTTATTCCAGCCCTGGGGCTTTCCCATGTGTTGTGTCTTCTGGCTGAGCCGGCTGGTTTAGGCTCTGGAGCTCCCATCAGCCAAAATCCCAGCCCTGATCCTGGGAAGCTCTTGCACCAGGCGTGTGTCCTAGCTGGGAATGCAAGCAGAGATTGAAGGCTGATTTTCCTTTTACAACCAGGATGGAGGCAGGTGTGTTTTCCCTGCAGTGCTCCGTCTGTATCTGGCAGTTGATCTGCTCAGCTGCACCCCCAAGCTTGTGTTTTATGAGCCATTTCTGCACTTTCTCCATGGAACAGGACATTTTTGACTGCAACCGAGAGAGAGAAATCCTGTGGGGCCAGGTGGGATGTGGGACCTCTTGTGCCACCTCTGCCCAAGGTCACCTTCTCCAGCCTTTAGTTATTTATCAGAGACAAACACCTTTCCTTCTCCCTGAGGACTGGGCATCCAGGATGTGAGCAGCCCTATAAACAAGAAATCCAGGGATGTGGCATAAAAAAGGAAACTCTTGAGGTCCCCAGGGGATTACTGTGGGGCTGGCAGCCAGCAAAGCTGCTTCCTTGCCGAAGGGAGGCAAAACTGAGCAGTTTTCCTTGGCTGGCCTCTCCTGCCACCACGTGTGCTGCTTCCAGGCAGGATGCTTGGGGACAGGAGGGACAGGCAGGGCCTCTGCTTGCTTCCCAGAAGCTCCCAGCTCTGCTGTCACTCAGGCAGTGCTGGAAATGGGTCTGAATTGACCTTTCCTCATTGCAACCCTATGGCTTTTGCCTGTGGGTTTTGGCATCCAGCCCCTCCTGGCCCTCACAGAGGGGATGGATTCTTGAAGAGGAGTCAGTCCCTGGAGCAGGTGAGGGAAAGAATGCTGGAACATGTTTAGCTGGGAGGTCAGGTTTCCCAAGATGGCACTGTGGTGGCTTTTTAGAAGCTGTCACTGTCAGCAGAATGGGAAAAAAACCCTCCTGAATAACGTGTATCTGGTGTAACTACACAGGGCAAATATTTGACGTGCTGAATAAATGAGCAGGAGGGAGACGTCAGGGAGACTGGGGAGCTCTGACTCATGTTCCCACAGCCAGCAGTGCTTCAGACACCTTCCCTGCAGGCAGCTGCCAAATGTCCCTGTCCCTGGAGCATGACACACAGAGGCAAGCATGCTCACACCTCTGCTCGCAGCTGGGAATCCTTGCAGCGCTCTAGGGGTGCCACGGACACCCCTGGGTGGGCTGGAACAGCCCCAGGAGTGAGAGAGAGATAGCAGCAAGGGGAGGGTGTGTGGGAAGGGGGTCCTGGGCTCTACACACTCGTTTGGTCCCACTCTCCCTTCCATTTCTTTGGTGATCCTGAGTGTAATCCTGTCAACTCCCAACCTTATTCCCACTTAGGATGCTCCTGTTGAACAAACAGCCTGGGGATGCAGCACCACAGGCTTTCACCTTCTGGCTCTGACACAGGTTTGGGGTGAAAATACCAGGCAATTTCCTCCCTCCTAACCTGCATTTTAAGCATGTGGTAAAGCAGCAGCGTTTCTCTGGCCGTTTGCTCGGCTGGAAAGCTGCTTGGTGCGAGCGTTTGAGCAGAGCTCTGTGGTTTTCCTGCCCGTCCGATTGCGGAAGATCTCACTTCCCATCAGGGCACTGCTTGTGCACGGCGGGGAGGGGGAACCTGCAGTTCAGCCTCCAGCTCAGGGTACAATACAGCCTGTGTCCCGCTGCCGTCCCGGCCGGCTGTGCAGGGACGGGCTGTCCCAGCCTCGTGCTCACACTGGTGGCACTGCTGCCTGCAGGGACAGGTTGTGCCTCGCAGGACACGGAGCGTTTTGTGATGTGCGTTGGCTTTGCTGTGTGTGTGTGTGACTGCTCTCCCCCACCGACTGCATCCTGAGGTTTGTGGATATGAAAGTCCACATGTCTCTTTCTTCTTTTTAATTGCTGTAATTCGTCTGGCTCTTACCCAGGGTCAGGTCTTACTCGTGGCTTTGAGTTCCCTCCGTGGATTTATTTTGCTTTGGATGCTGTGCAAAAAACAAACCACCCCAGCCCCTTGCCTGTGCCCTGTGTGTGCATCCCGTGTGCAGGGAATTTTCCTTGCTGGAGTAATTTCCTTGTTCCCAGTGGGACTTCTCTTGTGAATAAAGCTATGTGGGATCAGAGTCTGAAAACCACAGCCTGGGAAATTTATGCAGAGGATGGAAGGAGGGAGATTGTTCCTAGCAGGCGAGCGCTGGGGCTGATTGCTGTTCTCATGGCAGGAGGACGGGGCTGGTGCTCATTAGCAGGCAGTGGGATGGAGGGCAGGGTTCGAGAGCTCGCAAATTGCCTCAGAGCAGAGGTTGGTGTCTCCTGCCCTGGATGTTGTGGTGATGGGTGCCCAGGGGACGGGGTTGGGCTGGCAGTGCTTCCCTGTGCCAGTGTGAGGCATGGAGGGCTCAGTCCTGCCCCTGTTTTCCAGCATCCTGGAGTTTGTGATCCTTTTTCCTCTCTTGGGTAGGAAGGGAGCCTGGCTATGCTGTTGTTATGGGGCTCACTGGCAGCAACTTGGTGCCTCTCCATTTATAGTGTCCAGGGTGAGGAAAAGACAAGGGTTTGAAAGATCAGGAAAGGGAACAGTTGAGAAAAACTGTGTCTTTCAAGCAGGGGGAGGTGAAATTGGAAGTAACCTGGGCAGGAAAATGTAAAGGCTGATGGTTTTGCACTGAGAGAGCACCAGGCACAGGCTGGGCTGAGCAGAGGGCTCTGAGCAGCTCGAAGCAAGGGGACTGGGACATGTCCCTTGGTCCTTTTCCTGCAGACACAAGCAAAGCCCCCAGTCCTATGGGACTTCCCAGGAGCTGCTCCCACACCCAGGCTCATCCTGCACCCTCCATGGCAGCCCCATTGCTGTGGACCAGGCACACGATTCCCCCCAGAGCCCACTGGAAGTTGGAGCCCCCGGCAGAGCAGCGAGCTGCGTGTCCCCACGCCAGCACTGCCACCCCAGGTGGCCTTGTTTTCCTCGGTAAAGGCGGATGGGAGCCACCATCTTCTGAGCAAAGAGCATTTTTAATCTCCTGCTCCCGCTCCGTGCAATTAACTTGATTCCCTCCCCTCGTTTCCTGCAGAGGTTTAATTAAAATGCATTGTTCGCCTCGCCAATTATTTGCTCTGTCCCCCGGATAACCTCTGTGCAGGGGCTTTTTTTTTCTTTCTTTCTTTCTCTCTCTTTTTTTTTTCCCTTGTTGTTATTGAGGGTTCATTCTGCTCCCCCCTCGGCATCTCCAGCCGCGTTTACCTGCCCGGGAGAGCGAGATGGGGGAATTATGGAAGCGCTGCAGCCCCGCACGCACAGGGGGGAGCGGGGGGCGCAGCATCCCCGTGGAGCCGGGGAGGGAGGCACACGGAGCTCCGTGCCCCCGAGCAGCTGAAACAACAAGACCTTGTTGACTTGCCTTTGAGTTCCTGGCACTCGGCAGCTGCTGCTCCAGCAGGTGATAATTGAAACCGGGAACGAACCTGGATGGCGTCAGGGGTTGAGATTTAGTTCAGCCTTCATCCTCCCCCTCCCTCCTCTCCCTCCCGCCACGGTGGAACGGTGCTGCTGGGATAGGGGCTTTGCACAGGGCTGGGGACTCCGGGGAAGGTGGGTGGGTGACGCTTGGGTCCCCGAGGAGAGGGGTGGCTGGACAGGGAGCTGAGCGGCCGCAGCTCCGCAAGGTCATCTCTGGAGGAGCGATTTTGGAGAAGGGGCGTTCAGCGCTTTCTAAAAATAACCCCGTTGCAGGACCAAAATAACAAGCTGCTCTCGAGCAGTGCTGTGCTTGAACGTGGGCCAAGGCAGCTGCTGCCGGGCCGGCGGCGGCCCCTTGGTGTGCGGTGCAGCTGGTCGTGCCGGGGGGGGGGCCACCGGTAGCCCCCCACACCGGCAAGGGGTCGGCACTGGATGCAGGATGCCTTGGAGAGATGCTGATGCTCAGCCTTAAAATGCAACACAGGCAGGAAGGGCAGCTTCTGCCCTTGGGAAGTTCCCTTAGGAATTATGGGTTGATCCCCTCCAAGGAGCTGGGTGTTGGGAAGGGGACACAGCCATGTGGTTTCCCCCTTTTCCAACACTTTGGAGAGCAGGACTCACGTCTGGACCTGTTGGAAGAGGCTGGGTGTCTGCAGAGCATCAGTGTCATCTGCAAGGTCTCCCTAATGTGTCCCCAAAGGTTACTCTGCTCTTGCCTTTTGCAGACTCCACTCCAGTTTTTGGCTTTCCTTGCAGGGGCTCTGGCAAATGTCGTCTTCCTGGTGGCCCCACAAGCTGGGATTTACTGGCTCATTGATTTCAAGGTGCAGGTCTGAGCTCGGGGTGTGTTTCAGCACTGGGCTCACGTGCTGTGTCTTGATCTGTGATGAGGTGCTGGGAAGTCCATCCATAACTACGGGGTGGAATTCCCTTCAGTGAGGCTGTGCACTTTCCCCATGACTCCCACTAAGGAGCTGCATCCCAGAATTCCTTGTCAGTCACCAGGCTGTGTACTCAGCTTTGGGAACACGGGGGCCCAGTATTCCCCAGTGATGAGGGTGGGTAATCCCATTGTCTCCTGGGCACTTTGGGACATGCTCTGACACATCAATGCCACACTCCTCTAAAGACACGGACTTAGAGAAAAGGGAAAACAGGATCACACCTCTGCCCAAGGTCATGTCATGGCTGCTGGAGATAATTACTGCTCAGGGATGAGTCTCTACCCTGGGATATTGCTGGGAAATCAGCGCTGGTTCAGTGCTTCATCCTGAGATGGGAGATTAACTCCAGCGTTGTGCTCTGCCGATGGCTGGTGCGGAGCCTGAGGATGGAGCAAATTGAGCACAGCGTGGTGTGTTCCCTTCCCCCAGCAGTGCCAGGGGAACCCTCCTGAGTGCCAGAGAGAGGGGCCAAATCTGGGCTTGCCAAGGGACTGGACGTGCTATGTGGTGGCTCCTGCTGGCCCTGGGTATGATGGGGAGCTGTGGCCATCACAGTTTTTGAGTAATGACCTCCATGGCAGGGGGGTGGAACCAAATGAACTTTTTGGTCCCTTCCAATCCAAACCATTCTACGATTCCATGATTCTCTGATTCCTATCGGTTTTTGCTTGTACTTGAAATCCCCTCCTCTGGAGCATCGTGCTCCCGCATCATGTGGTGGTGCTGTGCTCTGGTGTGAAAGCTGGGGGAAAACTTGATGTGGGTTAATCCTGATCCAGAGGTTGGGGATGCACAATGAGGAGAATGGGAGGGAGAAACTGGGAATAAACCTGCCATGGAGCCAGGCTGGTGGGGAGAGTGGTCTCAGTGTGGATGGTGAGCAGTGACATGCTGAACCTGGGGAGGCCAGGCTGTGTTCTCATGCTCCATGGAGTGGTTTGGGGGCTGATGCTGCTCTTCTCACAGATGATGGGGCTTATTGGCATCTACAAGGGGTTGGTGGGGAATGGGATTCAGCCATTCACGGACTGCTGCTCCTTAGAGTTCAACCCACATCCCTGGCTGGCTCTTGAAGAGCCATCCCTGAGAGATGTAGATTGAATTTACTCTTCAGTGACCCATGTAAGGGGTTCCAGAGCGAGCAGACATCTCTCCAGGGTGTTGTCTGGGTGCTGCACTTGAGCCCAGCAGTGCTGAACTCCCCTCTTCTCCCACCTGCCTTTCCAAAGCTGCTGATGACACTTGGAGCAGTTTCCAGTCTAATTGCAGCTTAAGAGTGGGAATCCCCAGCCCTGCACGGAGGATAAATCCTCTTTTATCCCTCTGGAAAAGGGGACAGTGACAGTGACAGCCTGGGGAATGCAGCCCCACTCTGTGGATCCTTCAAGGGAATGGTCCAAACCTGTCCCATGTTCCAGCGTAAAGCCTGGCCTCGAGCTCAGCTTTGGTGCCTTCCCAGCCAGATCTGCAGGGCTGATTTTTTGGGAGAGAAGGGCTAAACTCCATGTCACAAGCTGTTGGTACTGAACCAAGCACATTCATGGTTTGAGAGGGACATGGTGGTCCTTCCCCACCCAGCCAAGCAGCACCTGATCTCTCCCAGGACAGTGTGTTCTGAGTGTCTCTCATTTTGTTTTCTTTTTCTTTTCTTTTCTTTCTTTTTTTTTAAGGCTCAGAATCCATATTCCTGGCTGTTCCTACCTTTATATGCATGTGCTCTATAATTGAAAACTCTCAGTTGTGTTCTTCTCCCATGCAAAGCGAAGGCTTCAAAGCAGCAGGTGGAAATTGAGCCAATATCTTGGCTGCTGAAGTGCAAATTTGAATGAAAATTTAATTTTTCCTCCTCAAAGCAGGGAACCAAGTTCCTGGGGCCCTGGCCAAAAGCTGGCCATGACCTTGCCTTGCAGGGGCAGTGAGGGGAGCAAACCCCAGCTCTGCCCCAGAGATACAGGCCATGCAGTGAAGGAGAAGGACTTTCTGAAGCATGTCTTGGCTAGATGGAATTTCAGCTGCTGTGTAGCAGTGTGACCTCCTGATGGTTTTATGGGTTGGGGAGAGGGAACTGAGCATCTTCCAGGCTTTGAGGGTCACCAGTGAGGCTCAGACCCTTCCTGCAAAGATGCTCACCAGCCTATATCCATTGATGCTGAGTGGTGTGCCATGCTCAGCCAGTGCTCAGTGGTGCTTCCAGACTCCAGGTGTACTTAATCCACGTGCTTCTCTGCATCGTCGAGCTGTCCTTGAACCTCTTTGGCACCCTGCTTTTCCTCACCACCAACCAGGTGGCCCAGGGCCCTGTGCTGGCCGCTGTTGTCACCTGCAGAAGGCAGCGATGATGTTGGCATCGTACCAGAGATAAAACATCATCATGAGCATCTGCTCCTGAGCTGGGGCCATCCAAAGGCTCCCTGAGGGGTGCAAAGGGCTGGATCCACCATGGAAGGTGTGGAGCAGGAGCTTCCCCTCCCCGTGCCCCCACTCTGACACCACAGCATGGAGGGATGTCAGGCACAGAGGGAAGCGAGGAGAGAGGGAACCTGGTGGAGAGATGCTGTGTGAGCTGGAGCTGTGCCACTGCCGGCTCTGAGAGGGTGGGGTGTTCCCTATGAGGGGCCCGGGGGTTCTGGGGGGCGTGTGGCCCCGTGGGAGCGTTTTCTCGCCCCCCACGTGGATTTGATTACCCGGCGCACGGATTCCTTTCGGCTGAGCAAAGCCCGAGGAGCCGCTGAGCGAGGGAGCGGCGGCCGCAGCAGGCGCGTTCCTCTCAGGCGCGTTATTTTTTTTCCTCATTTTGTGTTTGTTTTTAATTGAAAGACAAAAGGCCGCGTGCTGGGGGCCTGCCTTTCCCTTTGTCCCTTTGTCCTACGCCTGCATGGGATGAGAAGAAGGATGTGACGAGAGCACACGGCGGTCCCTGGGCTGATCATCACCCGTCCCCGGGGCCGTGTCCTCTGTTCCCATGGGACCACCAGACCACACCGAGCACCAGCTGCCCCTTTCCTGGGGGGAAGGAGGAGCAGCTGCGAGGTGATGCCGCAGGCAGGTGTGCCATCTCTCCTGCTCTCCCGAGCTTTAGTTCTTTCTTTCCTTTTTTTTTTTTATTTTTTTTCCTCCTTTTAATCCCTGCAAACAAAGCGAGAGGGCAGCTGCACCCGGCAGCGCATCCCGCCCGGGCAGGGCTGGGGTTTCACTCGCTGCATCTCAGCTTTGCAGGTGATTCCTGCCCCATCCCTTCGCCAAAGCAAACCCCTCTCGCTGGCCGGGGCGTTTCCAGGCAGGTCAGGATGTTTCCAGGCAGCAGGGATGCTTTTGGGAGCGACCCACCCCACGGTGTCCAGGGCTGCCGAGCAAAGGGGTGGCTATTTATGGGCTGGAAAAGGAAAATTGTCCAACTGCTGAAACTGGCAGTGAGTCCCATGACTATAATAAACAACTTCCCGGCCAAGGTCCCTGGCTATTTTCTCTCTGTTTTGGCTCAGAGGGGAAGATTTATTTTGTTTACCGCTTGGAATTTTTTTCCCTTCTCTCTCTTTTTTTTTTTCCTCTTCCTTTGGGGTATTTAAAGCCAACATCTCCCCTGAGCCCAGGATGGGGTTGCTGCTCTCCAGAATGTCTCTCTGGGTTCGTGGAGGTGTCAGTGCCACCAGCTCCTGTCATGGCACTGGAAGTAGAACCTTTTGGGATGAATTCAAAGCCCATCCCTTACAGACCTGCAGGACATTTTTATCCTCCAGATGAACCTTGATATAAAAAAAATAAAATTAAGCAGTGAAACCTAAAAAAACAAGCAGAAAAAACTCTACAGGCTTCCAGGAAAGAGTTTCCTGGCTGTGGGACTGACCAGTGTAGCAGGAAGGTGGATGGATTCTCTGTGCACCCTTTTCCTTCCCCATTTTCCCTGGGGAGGTGGGGGCTGCCAAATCCTGGAATGGGAGCCCCTGCTTTGCTGTGCTGTCCCTGGGTGACCCTTTCTCCATCCTGCAGAGAGACCCCAGCTGCCACTTCGCATTCCTGTGGGATGCAAAGGGCATCAAGCTGGATAAATCAGACATAAATGATAGGGCGTTGTGCAGCATCCTGGTGTGATGACAGCTCTGGCAGTGCAAAGGACCTGCCCCATCCCAACCCCTGTGCCTGCAGCAGGCTGGAGCAAAGGGAGGGAGATATTAGGAGCTGAGATCCATGTTTTGGGACATCGCTCACTCTGTCCAAGTGATGGAGCAGTTGCAGTGAGGGACCAAATGGCCCAGGATCTGGGGCAGACCCTGGAGAAGGGCTCTCCTTGCAGCCAAAGCAGGACACAGTTCACAGCTTGCTGCAGAGTGGGGTTGGCAGAGGCTGCTCTCCTCTGTTTATTGATGTAAAATCCAGGTTTAATCTCTTGGAATGACTTTTTTCCCTCAGCTGATGGTTCCCATTGGTTTTCCTTGCTTTGTTCTCCAGCTGAGGAGCAGGGTAAGGTCTGGGTGTGTTTTTCCCAATACCAAGTCCTTGAGGTGCTACCAAGGACATCAGGTTTTGTCCAGTAGATTCCCAGGAAGGATCCCTTAGGATTTTGTGTGGAATTTCTTTCCTTTCCCACAGCCCCAAGCTGGCTGGTTGTTGTCAAACTGAGTGTGGGCATCTCCGAGGTCTTTTCTTGAGGTAGGAACAGTGTTTGGCCATCAATTCTATTACTCTGTGATGTCTGAGCTGGTGCATCCTGGAATGACAGGGGTTGGTTCCCCACTGGAGGTGGAGGGGGCAGGATAGGTCAGCTGAGGTTGGCAGTATTCCCACGCCCTGCAGAGAGCCCCATGGGACACAAAGTACCATCTACAGCAGGATGTGTCGGCATGACCCACATCTGTCCAGATTTTCTGTGAGGCTGAGAGCCAGCTGGGATACATGGAGAGCTCCTGGAGCCTGGGAGCAGCTGTGCTCCCCATGCTGGGAACGGGCCTGGGATGAAGCTGTGCAGAGCACGTGCAATGAGGGGGCCAGGTCTCAGTGGAGCAGTGGGAAAGGTGCCTGGGGTTGGGGTTCTGCTGAGCTGGACATGCTCAGAGCTCTGTTGTCAACTCTGCTGCAAGTGGATTGGGTGCATTTCTGTGGGCAGCTCATTCTTTGGCACCCCAAAAGTGTATCCCCATAGCTGTTGGCATTGGGAAATAGACGAGATCATGGAGGGATTTCCATTTCCCTCCATGGGGAACCCCACATGGAGGGAGGACGATGAGAGCTGGGGCTCTGCCCTTGCTCCATTTCCCAGTGAAAACAGGGTGCTGCCTTATCCTGATCCCACAGCCCTGGATCCATCCAGCACAGGGACACTCTGCAGCACCTCTCCATGAGCCACAGCCCCCAGGAGCCGGTGCTGACACGAGCCAGATTTCGGAGCAGGGCACAGGAGGCTGGCGAGGGCTCTCCTTGGCAGAGCAGCCAGGGAACAGCTTGCAGCAGCCTCTCTCCCTCTCCAAGCGCCTGCTGGGGTGTGTTCCCTAACCTTTCCTGCCTCCATTCCACTCCTGTGTTTCTCTCTCTCTCCTCTTTTTTTTTCCCTCCTTTCCCCTAACTGTAAATGCGCCATAAAAATGGATCAAATTGCTTAAATCACTGTCATTAAATCAGTGTGAGTCCCCCCTCCGCCCCTGTGCTCGAAGCCTGGCAGAGAACATTTGTTCCAAAGGCTGAACAGCCGTCTTATTGCTCTGAAAGCATATTTGCTGCTTGATGGAAGGAGGAGAGGGGGAGAAAAACAGCCTGCAAGGGAAGGAGGGGGGTGAAACCACGGGGGACTGTTTCTCCTTGGACACAGAGGGGGGAGTGGGGGATGTATCCTGCAGGCTGGGTCCTCCCTGCTCAGCTCTCTGTCAGTGGTAGGTGATGAGTGGCAGGGATGAGGAGATCAGAGACACCCCCAGGGTTGGCTTTGATGGTGAAGCAGGGAGTTTCATGGCATAGGGGCTGGTATTGTGGGGTGGTGGGGATCACAGTGCCAGCACAGCCCCCCACGGCCCCATCCTGCAATCCTGCAAGCATTGGTGGAGCCTTTCTCCATTCTGACTGAATTGAAACCCAGCAGTGATGCTGTCATATGTCTCAGTCTGGTGCATGCACAGGAGAGCAATGTATTCCCAGTAAACAAGGCAGGTCGAGCTGGTGAACCTTTCTGAGCCCCTGGGTTGATTAAGCCCTGCCAGCCCCAGCTTAAAGAGCGGCTTTAGACCTGCTGGTGTTTGCACATCCAAATAAAAAGCTTTTGCAAACCCTCACTGTGGGCCCCGCTGGAGCCGGTGGCTTGGAAGAGCTGGGGAAAAGCGATTGCTCTGGAAATTCAGAGTATTTTAGGAGCCTGGTTTGGCAGGGGAGAGCAAGTCACTGATGGAGGCAGAGACAGGGCTGACTTGAGGAGCTGCCGCGTGTTCCCACTCTGGCACCAGGCCACAAGGGGGGAATGCAGAAACACTTCTACCCAGGTGGTCTGGAAAATCCCTATGGAGAGGAACACAAATGCCAAGGAGAGCCAGGAGCTGGAGGCAGATCAAAGGCAGGGGTTGGGGAAGGGGCTGCCTCAGGTGGCAGGTGCTGGCAGGGCGAGCAGGGCTCAGAGGCTCCGCTGAGCACATACCAAAGGCACCACTGCGCCAAGCCCTCCTGTTTTAACAGAGCTCCAGGCCAGGCTGGAGCTGCTGCGCTCACCAGTGATTTTCTGGACCAGTGCTTTGTCCCTAGGAAGGTGTCTAAGAGGAAGGAAGAAACCTCTTCCCTCCCAATCCATCATCCTCCACCCCTCTGAACTGGGATGTTGCCTCCTGGGCTTTGCCCAAGTGCTAAAAATGGGTGTGGGGTTTGCCTCCAAGACCAAAATATGCCCTTAGGGATGCTGTGCAGTGGGGGCTGCCCATGGACCACGGCAGGGCTGGCAGTAGCCTCCTGCTGCACTGATCCACACTCCAGAGCCCTCAGGAAAGCAGGAAGATGAGATGTGCTGGCACAGAGCCCTCCACGTGGGGCAGAGCTGGGGGGCATAGGCAGCCCTGCTCCTGCCTCTGCCCTGGATGCAGTAGCTAAAAGCCAACCAAGCCTAAATGCAGAACAGCTCCGAGGGCTGGAGAGCTGCCCAAATTTCTGTAGCACCAGATTAAAAACGCACCAGCTTGCAAAGGCTGCCCAGAGGCTGGGGAAGCTCAGCCTTCCCGAGGCACGGCACGCTCTGGCTACCCACCGGCACAGGCCTGGCTTGCCTCCAGGTCTTGCTTTGGGGAGCCACAGTGGTCCTCCCCATGCCTTTGAAGACCCTGTGCCAGGTGAGCAGGGACCTTCATGCCCTTGAAGACCCTGCAAAGCAAACAGGGACCTCCCCACCATGAGATGGGATCTGGCTTTCAAGGGTCCCCTCTGGAAATGGGAGCGTTGAGAGGGAAACACAGCCGTTCCCTTCTTGAGGGCTTTGCAGATTAATTATTCCCAGGGTAAGGAGCTATTGGGGTCACCCTTTATTGGGGTAATGTAGATTATCTCAGTGGCAGTCAAGGAGGCAGAGACACTCAGGCTGCAGTGGGATCAGAAGGCTCACTGAAGACAAAGGACTTTATTTTCAGTAACAGCTTCACTTTTACCTACTCCTGTATCCAACATGCCAGCACACTACTGGTCAGCAGTTCACCTCACATACATGGAGAGATTCTACTGGCTACAAGGCATCTCACATTCTACAGGTGCCTCTCTGGTCCTTAAGGATGCACTCATCAATCACCTCAGACCTTAAGAGATACACACACACACACTGTCACCCCGACAAGGAGCTGCATAATGGCTCTCCCACTCCTCTCCCTCTTCCCATGGGAAACTGCAGGGACAGCTTCTCCTTGTCCCTCTGGGGCGATACACGTCAGGCTTAATCCCTGAGCATCCTGCTGCTTGCTAGGGACACTCAGAGCTGATCCTTGACCCTGGTCTAAATCAGGAGTAACTCCCTTAAAGGCAATGGGGGTAAGTTAACATATCCCATCACTGTGACGCACGAATGCTCCATGTGGGAAAGCAGGACTGATAGAAATAATCAGGTTTTGTTTAACTGTAATGTACTCAAGACCTTCATTCCTAGCTTTTGGTCTTTACTTTGGTTTCTGAATGCCTGAGGGCAGCAGATCTGTCTTGACAGAAATGCTAATGGAGAAAAAAGTGGATGTTAATTCAGGGGAAGTGTTTTCAGGCAGGGATTCATCTCTGTAACCACCAGTGAGGTACAGGAGCTGTTCAGTGTGAGTGGTGGTTTTCCTTCTGGCTACATCCACAAGGATGCTGAGGGACAAAGCTCATTTGGGGGCTGCCCCCTCTGTCCTGGTGTCATCCATGCTTTCCCAGACCAGCTTTCCACAACATGGAGCTGTGTCCTGGCTGGAGCTCAGTGGAGCAGCCTTGCTGGCTTTATTGGGTCTGCTTCAAACAGGTGCTGTTGAGCTCCAGGGGTGCAACAACCTCATCCTGCCCCTCCATCCACAAGGAAAGGGGATGTTGGTCTGCCAGGTAGAAACACAGAGCAAGCAGCTGCAAGCACCAGCATTGCTGGACCAGATACAGACCTCAGGGTCTCCCAGCTGGTAATGCCAATCAAAGCATCCAAAAGACTCTCTTACCTCCAGGTTCCACATACCATGAGGTGATACAGAGGAGAGGGCATGATTTCCCCTTTTTCCACTCCAAAACACTCTGAGAAGCAGAGATGGGTCATCATCTCAGTCATGGTCCAACCTTTGGCTTGGTCTCTCACAGAATGGGGAGAAGCACCCAGCCAGACATCACAGGAATGACCATTTCTGCCCAGGGATGGTGTGAGCAAGAGGGAAATAACCCTCCCAGCAAAGGCAGTGGCTACAGCACTGCAGAGCCCTCACAGCTCCCTTAATTGCAGGTGTGTGTTTATTGCTTCCTGATGGGAAGGACCACATCTGCGACCTATTTGCTTAGGACCTTGTTAAGGAGTTGTGGTCTCAGCTGCTCTTTGCCTTGGCCTGACTGTAATCCTGCACTTTGGATAATTCCCTGGCAAAGCCTGGTATGGCACGGGGCTCTCAGTGTTGGCATAGCCTGCAAGCTGCTTCACCAGGAGGACTTCATTGCCAAGACTGACCACCTTCTGCATGTAGGAAGCCATCATGGTGCTGAACTAGCCAAGAACCTTTCTGCATTAGCCATCAAACTCTCCATGAACTTCATCCGGCTGTGCCTGAGGGGACACACATGGGGGCATGGCTGGAATTGACAGCAACACTGGGCTGGGATGGGAGTTTGAGCCATGATGTCCCTCAACAAGCCTAGAAACTCTTTCCCACCTCTTCAATGGCTGAGCTAACATTCTCCTTGAACAGTTGTTTGTCCGTCAGATGGACCTTGAGGCCAAGAATCCAGCAGACTCACACCTGGCCAAGGCTGGCAGGAGCAGTGGTTTCTCCTTCAGCCCATCCATTGCTCCTGCCCTTCCCACTGCATGATGCTGGTGGGCTCTGAGCTGATGACTGGCAGAACCCTGAACTTCTTGAGTTCTGGTGCTCTGTTGAACTGCTGCTCCTCAGTCCTCTGCCAAAAATAAAACATTTCCAAGCCATACTGGTGCTCTGATGGGCTGTAGTGCCCTAAGAAATGTGGAGTCACACCCATTCACCTGCATGAGCTGGGGACCAGCAAGAGAAGGGAACTGGCACCAGTAAGGGAGAGGTGGAAGAGTTGAAATGAAAGTGAAGGGTAAGGAAAAGCTGTGGGGGCTTGAGGGCAGGTCTGGGGGCTGCTGCTGCTGTCTCCAGACATGAGAGATGTTTTGGAAGATGCTGGTGGATTGGGTTCTGGTGGGGTGCATGGCTTGAAGCCATGACCTCTTGGGAACACCACCACAGCCAGACCAGGCAGGTTCTCACCACCACTACCTGCCAAGTAGGAGAGTGGTGGGGATGAAAAGGACCTCTCTGCTGGGAGGAACACCTGCAGGAGGAAGGAGGATGCAGCCTGGCTGTAGCTGCCTGGGAACCTCTCGGGCTCTGAAGCTTTTTCCTGATGAGGCCCAGCAAATCCCACAGTGGGATCTTGGCTCTGATTGCACGGCACAACGTATGGATCCAATATAGCACAACCCGTGTTTGTCAGAGCAGCCCTTGAGCTCCAGCAGATGCAAAGTTTCGAGGAAATTGTGGTTTCTGCATGTGTCTCTAAATGCTGGATCCAAATAGGGTCTTTCTCCTCCTCCACCTCCAGCTCTTGCTGGGAGGTAGCAGGACAGCAGGCTGCTTCTCTCCCTTGAAAGGGATGCAGGAGGGGCTGTGATTCCCAACACATGGTTTTCCTCGGGAGGCTGTGCTGTCACTTATGCTGGTGGGAGAATAAAATCTTGTGTATTTGGGGAGTGAGGCCATTGGACAGCCCTGTGGCAGCCAGTTCCAGCATTCCCAGGCAGGTAGTCATGGCCAGGCGTCACCACTGTGCTCATTTTCAATTAAGAGCTGATTTGCTACAGCCCTTTCCTGACCTTCAGCCTGGTGAGCTGCTGTTCTGCAGAGAAGACAGCCCTGCTCACTACCTCCCTCCCTCCTTCCCTCCCTCCCTCCAAGCTCTCGTTTCCTTCTACCGTGCCCAAGATAACACCCTGTCTTGCTCTGTCATCATGTCTTTATCTTAACCCTACAGATTTTTTCCTTCCTCAGTGAGCTGGATGATTTCTTAATGCTTATTGACAGGGGTTTGTGAGCACAATATAGGACCTGGGTATAGGACACACAGGATCCTGGGGGTGGCCTGTGCTCCTGTCTTGGGGAAGGGAAGGCTATTTGGGACATCTCCATGTGGGGTTGACCCTGGGGCTGGTTCCCAGGGCTCAGAACAGACCCAGGGGATGGGTGGCAGGAGATGCCACACACACACAAGTCCCTCAGCTTGCCTGACTGAGGCCCTCAGCTGTGCCCACCCCCCGCATCTACAGCTGATGCTGTTTTCAGCATTGCATAACCAGGGTCTCAAGGGATTCCCCTTTCCCCAGAGTCCTGAGACATCTCCCATTCCCAATGCCTGATGCTGCTGACAGCCTTTCTGCTGCATAACCAGGGTCCCATGAGATTCCTCTTCCCTGGGGTTCCTGAGGCTTCTTCCCTTCCCACTGCTCACAAAGCATCCCTCATTCCCGTGCACTGTGGAAATTTCAAGGCCATGGCGTGGGCAGGAATTGCCAGGCAGGCTCTGGCTCAGCATCCCTGGTGCCAAGCCTGGGGACCTGCAGGCAGGGCAGCTTTGGCCAGGCCCTCTGCCAGCTCTGGGACTGCAGTGACAGCTTTGAATTTAGCAAGCTGCAGACTTTGCCTTCCGGATGCCACCACCTCCCAGTACCTCCTATGGATTTGCTCAAGAGAGGGAAAAATACTGAGCTTGGGAGCAAGGGAAGGAGGAGGGAGTTACCTGTTGGGATGGACATCTTCTGCCTGGGGATGGAGAGGGGGGTGGGAAGCAGGGTGTCTCCAGGGTAGGTTGCAATCCTCTAGGGATGGTGATTTGATTTATATTCTGGAGATTTGATTTATTTATTGGAGATTTGATTTATTTCCTGCATGGAACACGTTGCCTGGCTTGGCTGAGTATCTCTGCAGCCTCAGCCCGTAGCAGTGGCAGTAAGAAAAGCCTTAAGAGATAGATAACAGGGACCTGGATCCAGAAAGGCTCTTTGCCAGCCAGGGGCACGGAGCAGCCACACAGGATCTTGCCGAGGCGGTGGGAGCCGGGCTGAGCACGGGCACACTCAGCACACATGAGGCAGGAATGGGCAGAAGGGTCTCCACCAGCGGGGATGGAGCCTGCGGGGTAAGAGCCGGTCTGTCCCCGCTCTCCCTGTCCCTGGACCAGCAGAGGGCAACAGTGACCTTTGCAACCGGCTTGTCCCCAAAATAACCACCCTCCCTGCACCAGGGAGGTTTGGCTGGTGCATCCCGGCTCCAGGGGACAGAGGGGTCCCGCGGGTTCCCATGGTCCTTCCCAGGGAACACGGACTGTTCTCAACATCTGCTGTGCAAAGTTTGTGCTTGACCTCACGTGGTCACCCCATCAAGTGACAATTCCCACCGTGGACCCCACCAATGGGAGGGAATAGTCAGGCCATGCATGCGCTCCAAGGTGGGAATTGTCATCTCAGTGATGGACTCCAAGGTGGGAACCATCATCATATCAATGCACTCCGAGGTGGGAATCACCACCATATCAATGAGCTCCAAGGTGGGAATCGTCACCCCATCAATGATTTTCAATATGTGAATCGTTAATCCCGTTGATGGGCTCCAAACTGGGCTATAAAGCAGGGAGAGCTGCTCTGTGCCTGAATTTTGGGGTGCAAGGGGCTGGCCCTGCTCCTGGCACTGCCTCCGAGGGAGATGGTGATCCCATCAGCAGAGCTGCTTTGTTTTCTGGACTGCGTATCCTCCCCATGGACACGGTTTCAGGTAAGGATCTCTGTAGTGATGAAAGATGGTTGGATGCTCCGTTGAAGCCCAAGTAGCAACCCCAATGCTTTGGGAGGGAGTGACTTATGGATGCCCACCTGTGCTGGGATGGGCAGTGGGATGTGGCTGCTGTAGGTGATGGAGCAGCCCTTACAGAGGTGCTGGAGGAGATCTGGGATGTGACAGATGGGCACAGCCAGACCCAGTTCAGCTGTATTTTGGAGACTGAAGCAGGATGAGCACTGGGGAACCTGAAACTCAGACTAGATATGAACCATCACCCTCAATCCTCAGTTGCCAGCCCCTGTGCAATTAGCCTCCTGAACCAGCCAGCGAGCTGAAGCCACAATTCTCCTTATGGAATATCTCAGTCCCTCGCCCTGCACGAAGGTCAGACCCAGAGCGGTCGTTAAGGGTCGGATCGACCTCCCGTTAATGTCCTGGAGCTGCTGGGAGGCGAGTCTGGCAGCCGCAGCCCTGCCACCCTGGCCAGCCAGAGGAGGGGCCCCTTCGATCTTCCCGCGGACGTGGGAGTCAATCCATTTGCTGAAATGAATGGGAAATGCTTGAAAGGCTAAACCTCAAATGAGGTATTGACTATCTGCCGAGCCGAGCAGCACTACCTGCTGCAACCTGGGTTGTGCTTCCCGTGGCTGTGCACCCGCCTGTGTGCTTATGGGGGGGCCGGACGCCCTGGCCGTGCCAAGGGGGTTGCTGGCATCCCATGTTGTGGCTCCAGGGATGCTGGACCTTGGGATGAGGTTTTCCACAGCCCACTGTACCCACTCTCCGGGGAGCCGGAGCCTTCGTTGAGCCTGCGCCGCTCCAAAGCGAGACAGTTGGGCTGAAATCTTGCCGTCACGCTTCGGTTAATATTAAACCATTAAAAGTGCTCAGCTCTTAATAGAGGGGCTGGCTGGAGCCTTAACCCTGTCTTTGCTGGCAGCTGCTGCGAGTGTGCCTTTCCTCTCCCAGGGATGGCAGTCCTGGACCTGGTTTGCACATCCTCGCTGCTGAGGTGTTTGCTCTGTAGGTTATTTTATTTTACTTTAATTTCCCTCCCCTCCAGATATTCTGCCTCTTTCTCCGGTCACAAATCCAAGGCCACCCCATCAAATATGTTTTTAAAAGTCTATTCATTCAAAATCCCACGATACTCTGCAAAAATGGTGTTTGAACAAACTCGAAATCATACTTTAAAGAAAAACACAGCTGTTTAATTACAGCCTGCATGCAAAGCAGCCTCCATCATGTGAGGGTAGGAGCTGGGTGCTGACTGTGTGTTTGGCCTCTGATCGCCTTTAATCTCTGCAGTCAAAGGATTTTGGTTTGATTTCCTTTTATTTCCCCACCCGGCTTGGAATCTGCAACCAATTTGTTGTTGTTGTTTGGGAAATAAACCCCAGGGAAAAGGTCTGGATCCGGCGCAGCCGGGCTTGCACCGGCTCTTGCCGTGCCGCCTCCTGGTTACCCCAGAGCCAAGAAAAAAAAATCTGTTTTCCCTTTGCCCATCCTGCTCTGCTTTTTTTGGCCCATCTCTCTCCCGCCCCGAAGGAGCCGATGACTTTCGCATCTGCTGCCGCATCTGTTTTCCCCATCGGGTCCGTGTGCCGATAACTTCAGCTGGGAATGGGAACCCATCGGTGAGCCAGGGCTGGGGGGAAAACCTCCCTCCAGGAGTCCCTGGAATTAAGTGTGAAAAAGGTGGGGATGTGTGAGTGGTTGGGTGTCCCACCAGGTCTTGGACCCCTTCAGAGGTGATAAATCCAACGTGGGAATTTCGGCAGTGAGAAGGGGTAGGGGTGCCTGTTGCAGCCTCCTTCCACAACATCGTTTTTTTGGAGGGGATGGGGAGCCCTTGGCGTGGGCACCAGGCGGCTTGGCTGGCGAGGACACGGTGATGTTACCGCAGGCTGCAGCCCCAGGTTCATCCTGGTACAAATCCATCGCTTCCAGGCTCTGTCTGTGCCGCGGCGCTTGCCTGAGGGGGATTCAACAGCAGCGAGCAACAAGGCAAATAACCCTTGGCCCTGGATTAAAGCACAAAGCTCCAGGCAGGCCCTGGTTTGCATTACTGGGAGGTGGCCGGGCGCTGTCCCTGAGCTGCACTGGTGGACTGGTGTCCCCGGGAATTGCTGGTTGTGGCCTGGGACCTCCAAGGCAGAGGGATGAGCTCCCTTGGTTACGGCAGCTGGTTGCTCATCTGAACAAGATGTGGTCGGGGTAGGAGAGTGAGTGTCCTCATGATGTCACCAGCTGTTTGGGACATTGGTTATGTCCTCTTGGGCTGCTTTGTCTCCTTGGGGTGAACCTGGAATCCAGTCTGGTCAGCCCCGTGGGCAGCCTTGCCCAAACTCTGTACCCTCCATGGGCTTGAAGCTGTGCTCACCTTCAGCCTCCAGCTTTGATTCCCCCATGAAGGCTGCACCAGCTTTTTATTCCACTCTCCTCTCCCGTGCCCGGTGCCTGTGCCATGGAGTCTTTCCAGGCGAACATTAAAGCCTTTGTCTGGTTGGGAGTGCGGAGCAGACCATTTAGGAGGAATTAGTGGTTACATTGAAAGGGGAAAATAAGGGCTCCTGGGTTAAATGCACTTTAAATGTCTTAATAATTGCAATTGGCCAACTCGTTCCTCCCCGGAGCCAAAAGCCTGTAATATGGGAAGCTTTTCTCTAATCAAGAGCAGCACTGATACCTTATGTAGGAAGCCACATAGGATGGAGGAAATTATTTCTCAGAGCTGCCTGTCTGTCATCCCCCGGCCGCCGGGCGGCCCCTCCGAACCCGTCGGTCACCAGCACAGCCGGGATGGGCTTTGGGATGGCTACCTGCCATCCCAGCCCAGGTGATGTGTCTCTGGGACCTCAGTCGTGCCTTCTGCTGCGAGCGAGGGTGGCCTTGCTTTTCCCAGTGCCAACCCCCCCGAGTTGTCCCCCTGGCCGGGAAGCACCGCGGAGCCCCGGCAGCCGCCGCGTTGCTGGCGGGCAGCCTGTTAGTGCCAGCCAGGTGGCTGGCTGAGCCCCCGCGCAGACACATCCCGGCTCCCTGGCTCCAGCCGCCGCACAACCACGTCATCCATCAGCGATGACAAGCTCCTTTTGCAAGGAGTCTTTGTTGGCACCCGGTGCCGAGCCAAGGAAGGGGGGAAAAGCAGGCCCGCTGGCTTGCAGCAGACCTCCAAGGCGAGAGCATCAGCCCCGGCAAGGAGCAGCCCCCTCCCTGCCAGCAGCCGGGGGAGGGAGGTTAAAAGGTGCAGCTTGGAGGAGGTTAAAAGCAAAGCAGCTTTTAATTTATAACGTGGCCGAAAGAGAAATGGTAGCCAAAAAAGATAAAGATGCTGGAATAGCTGGAATTCTCCAGCCGCCACGACTCCGAAGGGTAAAGCCGCTGGAATGTGTGTGTCGGGTGGGGCTTCTGCTCTGTCCCCCTCGGGGTGTCCCCCACATCCCCTCTTTGAGAGCAGGGGAGCAGCAAGAGGCAGGAAGGAGGGAGGTGGTGGTGCCCGAGGGGGTGGTTGTGCCCACGCAGCTGTGTTGGGAATGGGACTGCTGGGGTGCCAGGCTGCCCCTGCCCTCATCTCCCCCCGGCTGCTTTTGGTGCTGAATTGAGACGCGCAGGGCGAGGGCAGGCTCAGAGGTGCTCCCAGGGCAGGGACAGGGGCCAAAGTGTCTCCTTATTTGGGCTCAGGGCTTGGCTCGGGGTTTGTGAGGAGCACAGCCAAAACTGAACAAATGCCCAAGGAGGAGGATGGTCTGGGCTGCTTCTGCCCTGGAAAGCAGAGAGAGCAGGGCCTGCCCCCTGGGTGCACCCCCTGGCAACGTGGGTGGCAAAGAAAGGGTGCAAGCTGGAAGGGAGGTCTGCCCTCCCAGAGGGGCCATAAGGATGGGTCTGCCCTTTTGCAAGGTCTTTTGCATCTCGGGTTTCTCAGATCTGGGTAACCTTCAAGCAAGGCTGGCCTTTAGCACCTGGTCGCTTCGCTCAGGGCTCGGGCCACCGGCTCGCAACGGGAGGAGCCGAGTCCCCATCTGTTCAATTCTCTCTCCCCGATCCACTTACAATAGCCCATTCACAAATACATCCCAGGTCCTGGAAGAGGGGAGGAGAGCAAGAGCCATCAAACCCCGCCTAGATGGGGAAACCCCCTGAAAAAGGGAGGGGAAGCGCTCCATCCCCTCACTGCCATCTTTTCAGTCACAGGGCAAAGTGCATCCCTTCTCCGGGGTGAAATGCCCCTGACAGGGAAGCTTGAGATGGCACTGGTGATGCCTTCCCATGCTGTGCCATCTGCTCCGTGCTGGGAAAGCCGGCTGGAGCCTTTGCAGGGCTCTGGGGACCAGGAGAGGACAGATGCCTCCAGCACACCATGGTCATGCCAGAGTGCCATGGCAGTGCTGCCTGAGGATGCTCAGTGGGAGCCATGCGTGTCCTGGCTCCGTGCTGGACTATCCGTGGGTGTCCCCAGACCTGGCAGCATCAGCAGACGTGGGTCAGGGGGAGAAGGGGTGTTGGAGTGGTACAAAGTGTAGGGCCTGGGTGTGGATTCATCTCCCAGCCCCTGGCAGAACAAGGAGTCCCTGTGTGGCTCTGGCACCGAGTGCTGGGCGGGCAGCTCGGCCGCAGACGCTGTTTGTGTGTCTGTGAGCGGCTCCATCCGCCCTCCCCATGTGAGCTGGGATGGATGTCCATGCCCAGGCTGATGGGCTGGGGCAGGTCTGAGCCTCCTGCCCCAGCCTTGCCAGCTCTGCCTGCACGGATGGATGCTCTGACCCAGTTATTGGCTCTTTGCTATTGCAAACTCCAGCCAGGCATGAAAACCAGAGCTGGGGCTGCCTTGATGGAGATGAGGGAGCTTTTGGGGTTTGTTTTCCATACCGGGATGGAGTGAGATCAGGCCCATGGCTGGAGGCAGAGCC
Source organism: Sakesphorus luctuosus (assembly GCA_013396695.1). NCBI lineage: Eukaryota > Metazoa > Chordata > Aves > Passeriformes > Thamnophilidae > Sakesphorus > Sakesphorus luctuosus. Next base: position 48,005 of record VWZD01011466.1, read on the forward strand.
TTTCCAGCCCCATCATTTCTCCCCTCCCTATACAGTGTGAAATGACCCAGGGCATCCTGGGTGGTGCCGACTTGCCCAGAGTCAGTCTGGGTTGCTGACACTTATTTCAACTCCCTGATTTATCCTTTTCATGGTTCATTTTCCTTCCCTTCAGCTGGGAGACAGGACAAGTGGCTTTCTTGATTTTTTTCCATGGTGTTTGTAACAGCAAATCTTGTTCCACTTAACAGGAATGGTGTTAAAGTTACAGAGTTTGTTGCTGCACATTCAGGCTGCCAGGCATCCCCTTCCCCGGGGGAACTGGAGGCAAAATCTGGGGTCAGCAGCCAAATTACCCGTTTTGCTTGTGTGGCAAGGAGCAGCAGCCCCTGGGATGGCACAACCCTGCTGTTGGGACAGAGAGGCTTGGGATACTTCCCTTAGTGGTGTGGGTTTTCCCCCATCCCAAAATAGCAAATATTTTCTGCTCTGTGTTCCAATGTTTTGGCTCCCAGGCTGGATATGGAGAGCTGTAGTGGTAAAATAAAGCACCCACTTGTTCCCGTGGGTGGTGAGGGAGCAGAGCTGATGCTCAGAGCTTTTGGGGGTGGGTGGAAGCCCCCTAAAGGCACTTTTCTCCCCAAACTGCTCTGACGGCTCAGAGTGATCAAATTTGGCTTTGGATATGGTGGTCAGGTCCAAGTGCAGTTTTGCACCATTCAACAAAGCTCCTGAGTTGGAGGAGACCCCACTACTGCATTCAGGGAAGAAGGAAGGAGATTATGTCCCCCTGCAGAGTGAAAAGAATCCCATTTTCCAGTGCCTACAGAGGAATGTGAAAGAAGGAGTCTGTATTTCTCCCCTTCCCTGCCACATTTGCACAGACACGGCTTCCAGCACCCTCCTGGCCAAGAGGATGCCCATCCCACCTCCCTGCCAGGTCCTGGCCAAGGTCAGCCTGGCTGTGTTTATCAAAGGCTTTAATACAAATAATATCATTACCAGGAGCTAATGGGGCAAGTGTGCTCCGACTTCCCTGCTCCAGTGCTGCACCTTCATTATTTACTTGGAATTATTTAAGGGGAAAAAGAAGTAAAACCAGGGCTGAGCCCTCCCCCATTGCCACTGCTGCATAATTAGTGTTACAACAAACCCATTAATGCCATGGCTGGAACAGGAATTCCTCCAGCCGCTGGCCTGGGAAACAAAAGGGATTTTTTTCTCCCCCCATGGCGTTATTGTTGTGGGAATACCCAGTGCCCCGGCTCAAAGCCATCTCAGGCAGATGTTGTCAGCCTGAAAATCCTGCTCCTGAAATCCCATTCATCTTGCTCTCACTCTTCCCTAGTCTTCCTTCCTCTTACCACGATGGAGGTTTAGCCCTGGTTTGTGGGATGAGGATGGGGCTGCTTCTCCCTGTGCTATCCTGAATTGGAGCAGACACTGGAGGGAATCTCCATGGATCAGCCAGGGAAGCAGAGGGGTTTTTTGCCCCCTGCTAGAAGCTGTTTTGCCACTGAAAAAGCTGCATTATTTTATCCAGTGTGAGACACACCTGAGAGCTTACCTGCAGCAAGAGCTCTGGCTGTTCCAAACCCAGCAGGTCCACCCAGGAGGGTGCCCATGGCCCAGCACGGGGAGTTATTTCATCATAAAATTAAAGCAACTGCTCTCTCTGCTCTGTTTTCACCCCGAGACTCAGCAGACACTGCTGAGCTTTTCCCAGCTTGTTAAGCTCAAGTCTAAGCTTTGAAATGGCAGCGCTGTCCCTGCACTGGGACACTGGGTAAAAATAATGCCGGGGGGATGAAAGAGGATTTGCCATTTTTAGTTGAACTGCTGGAAGTTCTGCTTTTTGGCTTGTCATCAGGGCATTGTAAGGGGGGGATGTTCCCCTGGCTCCCCCCGGCGTGGGCTCTTGGCTTCGGTGTGGTGGAGACACCACGTGTGGAGCTGCCTGAGCTAAATGGAGCAGGTTTTCCAGACAGGAAATGTGTTGTTTTGCAGCCTATGTTAAATAATTTTAAATCTATAATCCATTAACAAATAAAAGCTCCGTGGTGTAGAGTGAGGGGATGCTCGGGGTGCTGCTCTCCCACCGCAGAGTGCCTGTGGGCTGCAAAAACCAGCTCTGAGGCTCCTCTCTCCTTATTAAATTGAGCAAAACCGCTGGTTTTCCAGTGGTTGGGTATCAGGATGGCATCTGGGAAAATCTGCCTTCAGAACTGACTAGATTACGGTTCTACAGCCTGGTATTTCCTGTTATGCCCATGGCTTTTATCACCATCAATGTACCCACAGATGTTCTTGCTCTCCATATAGTGGCCTAATAGATATTTATTTCTTGGGAAAGGAACTAATTCGTAAGTTTAATCCTGTGGAGCTTCTAGCTTTGCCACTGCGGAGCAGTGAGGAGTTCCCCAGGATAGCACTGAGCTCTGATTTGCAGACAAAGGGGAAGTAATTGTCTTTCTGCAGGCTGGTTCCCCCTGCTTAATGCTTCCTTTGCAGCTCTCCTGGTCCCTCTCCATCCCACTGCCAAAGGCTTTCTCCTCCTTTCCCTTTCTGCTCCTGCATTTCTGCAACTGGCTTCCCTGCAGGAAGGCAGTGTTGGGCAGCAGAGCTGCCTGCCCTGCCTGCTCCAGCCCCTCCTCCTCCTCCTCTTCCTCCTCCATCGCCTTTGCTTCCTCTCTGGCTGTGCCTCTGTGCTGGCGCTCAGCAAGCCGAGCGGTTTGCATTGATCCGTCTGCTGCCACGCTCAGATCTCCTTCCCGAGGGATTTCCAGCCTGGCAGCGTGTGGGATTCACTCACTCCATCCTTCACGTGCCTTCCTTGCTGCCGAAACTCAGCTGCTGCTGGCTCGCCCCAGGCCCTTCCCCAAACCCCCAGAACGTGCTCGGCGCCAGCCCCACAACCCCCTTCTAGCTCTTCGGCTTCATCAAGTCTTGATTCCTTCCCTCTGGAGCTGTTTGCAGCCTTCCCAACTTTGCTGACCTCCACGGAGGCTGTGGCAGCATCTGGCAGTGCTCTGCATCCTCCACCTCCTGCCCCTGTGCCCCCCTGCCATGCACCGGCTGCAGGGTCTCCCTCCATGCACAAATCCTGTTCAGCCCCTGGCAAACTCCCGTGCCAGGAGCCGTTAGTGGGAATATCTTGGCTTGGCCAGGCTCCCTAATTTGAAGGTTTGCATCCAACACGCCCATGCTGGCGCCCAGCGCTGCGTCTGTGCTGCTGTGTGGGTGGTGGGGAGCAGGTTCAGATGGTTTCCCTTTATGGGGGGAAGAAAAGGCTTTCCTGGGGATTTTTCAGCCATAAAGCTGCTATTTCTTTTCCATGGGCTCTCCAGCACAGATGGAGTCTGGGACATCCTGCTCTGGCACAGCAGCAGTGAGGGAGTGGGGAAGAGCCATCTCCCTTTCTGCACTCTCTCTCAGCTGGTGACAGTGGCCTGAGGTCCCTAAATTGGGGATGGGAAGCCTGGACCATGTTTATCCAGGAGTTTCCAAAATGTCGAAGGTTTGCCTGTGCATCCCAGCCCATCAGAGGGTGTGCTGCTGCCTCCTCCTCCGCCTCCAAGAGTCCTGGCCCTGGGGAGAAATGCTGATGGTTCATCAAACTATCTTGAGGTCTGGGGTTCCCTCTGTCCTGGTTGGGGTGATATTTATAGGACTTGGCTATCTCAGCACTGATGCAAAAAGCCCCATGGACTGCCAGGCTGGATCTGTGTTCTCTGGGACTTTCCCTCCCAGATTTGTCACTGTCAGCAGGAGTAATTCCATAAATATGCTGGGAGCAGGGGTGGGGACTTCACCCAGACTTTACGTCAATGTAAACAACCCTAATTGGTGCTGGAGCCTCATAATTCCAGGATTTCCCCCCCTCCTTGCCCGCGTGCATCGAGGAAACTTGCAATGCCAAGGCAAAGGGTGTTTTCATTCATAAATCCTGGGAGGGGGGAGAAGTGGCTCGCTGGCATTTCATGCCTGGGGGTGCTTTTTTTTACATCCCCCCTTCACCCTCCCAAATCTGAATTATCACTGTCTTAAAGCAGTGGCAGAAACATGACGTGTTTAGTGAGGGGAGTGCTGGGGAAAGAATAAATCCATTTACTTCTCAAAGGCTGCTCTAGAGGCTGCTTGATGGGCCCTGGGAGCCTTCCTCCCTCTCCCAGTCCCTCATTTGATGGCCTATGTGTGACTGGAATCATGTGGGCTTTTTTGGGGTCGCACCCACCTGCCTGGACCCCACCTGGGGGCTGCGAGGCTGGAGTTGTGTAGATCAATCCGCTGGAGCAGGGAGTGATCCCTGTTTTCTTGCTGGCATGCATCACCCAAGGGCTGTTTGTATTTGCAGCGAGGGTTTAATCCATCCAGTGCTGGGAAACAGTTGGGGTGGCAGAGAGATGAATGAATGTGTCTAGCAGGGGGTCACAGAGCCCCCCCAACTCCTTCTTGGCAGTCCCCAGCCCAACATTCCCAGGGGCCAGCTGCCAATCACCCACTTGCACCAGAGCTCTTTCCTTCATATGAAATTAGCCTTATAAAAGCAAAAAAACCCAACTTAGCAGCCCCAGGGCAGTGTCATGCTCAGCTGCAATTGCAGCCAGTGGCTGCCACGTCCCGCTGATCCACAGCAAGGGATGTGGCTCTTGTGTGATGCTGTTTGGCTGCTCTGCTGAGTATTGGGGGGATGTGAAGGTGGATTTTGGGGTCCCAGGAAGGGCAGCATCACCCCTTCTTCTCCTTTTGAGCCTTGTAGGCTAACTCAGTGGGTGCAGTGTGGTGTGCTGGAGGGTTTGTGGTCTCTCCTCTACGCTGGGAAAAGGGGAACTACTTACAGTGTCCAGAAATAGACTTAAATCCTCCTCCTGCTGCCCCCCAAATTGCTGGAGTGAAACTCAGAGAAATCAGCTGTCATGGCCACATTTGCTTCCCACATCCCAGTCTTTGGTGACTGTGATGGATGGCAAAGCCATGCAACCAAGGTAGGGGACCCCAGCTGGGGGTCCCTGGGGGGCTGCCTGTGGGTCAGACCCCTCTGCTGGCAGCACCTGCCTGGGGACAGCACCAGGAGGGTGTGAGTGCAGCTTTCAACACCTGGGCTGCTGCTGTGGGTGTTTGATGTGGCTCAGCAGAACCAGGGGCTGCTGGGTACACACCCACCACACTGGGCTTGCCGGGGTAAATCCATCATTAAACAGCGCTGGGCTCCATCCTCCCCAGCCAGCTCTGGTGTGAAAGGCAGCCTGTTTACTTAAACCGTGTTTTAGCACTTCTCAGCTCTGCTGCTGGAGGGAAAACCCTGGGAAGGGCAGTGGGCAGAATCCATGTGTCCTCGAGTGGGCCTGGCTGCTGTCCTGCCCCGGCGCCGGGCGCGGGGACGTGCCGGCACTCGTGTCGCCCTGCCCTGCAGCACACACACTTATTTACGCCTCCATCCCCCTCGCTGACTTTGACATATTGCAGATGTTTGCTTTTCAGAGTGGTCAGTGGAAGAGGAATGGCTCCGTGTACATCGGAAGCGCTGTAAATCACTGCGATGGGTTTCTCAGAAGGGCTTCCAGCCAGGGCCATAAACATCTTGCCTTGGGCCAATATGACATCCGTGGAGCTCCCTGGCCATCCACCCGGCCGGCGCGAGGCTCAGCGGCTCTATCCCATCCAGCTTGCACTCAACAGCTGATAACTTTTTCCCCCTGTCTTTTCTTCCAAGAGTCGAGCTGTTCTTCAAACTCAAAAGCTCAGAAGGGCCTCCAGCCAAGAGCTTAAAACCCAGGATGTAGGTTTTGTGAGCTGGGTGGTTTAGCGGTTACAAAACACGTGCGTTGGTGCTCAGGTTGCTTTGGGACCTCCATCACAGGCCAGGTCCCTCCCAAGAAGAAGCTCAGTCCCTCCCCAGTGAGCAAAGTGTCTGGTAACTCTGGAAAAGGTAATTTATTTCTACTGGCCCCAGCATCTACCGATTCTTTGGGGAAGAAGTTAAAAAAAAATTAAAAACTCTTTGTGCACAATTAAATTTTTTAAACCGTAGTCATTCCCTCTGTTCTCCAGGGATTTCCCACCGGCAGGGTTAGGAAATCATGTTTTACATCACTTTGGCTGCTGACCCTGATGAGAGATGCTGGATTTCAGACAGGATCTTCTGAACTCACCTCAGCCCAGGCAGGAGGAGTTGTTTCACAATGAGGTATAGTAAGAAGTTTGGTCTAAAGAAAATGGCATAGAAAAAATCATCCTGGGTGATGGATACCCTGGTTGCACTGTGGAATATCAAGTCTTCTGCTGGGAAGAAGGTACTTTCCTGCTCAGTGTTTCTGAGTCCTTCAGGGAAGGGTTGCCCTCCCCAAAAGTTTGTAGCAGACGCAGTTCTTTGTGGAAAGGAGAAAATTGAAGATTTAAACTTATCAGTCTTTAATCATTGCACAGTCAGTGTTTTTGTCCACAAGTCTCTGCATCCTCAGCAGGATGGCCATGGCACAGGGGACACGATGGGGCTGGGACTGTCATGGCAGAGAGAGGGTTTTCCAGCCCCCTTTTCTGGGTGTCTCTGAGCCCCACTGGTGCTTACAGCAAGGCTGGGCTGGGATTTCTTCCTGGCTTCCTCTGGGTCTTTCCATATGGGTGGCTGCTTGGCATAAGCCTCTGTGCACAGCAGAGCTGCCTGCCCTTGGGATGCTCCCAAGAGCCATAACTGAGCCCCTAACACAGGTATCTGCAGCCTTTTAGAGGCAGGACGCTGGCTCTGATGCTCTGACCCCCTCACCTCCAGCTTTTCCCACTGACCCTGTGGGATTTGGGGACTCCTCCGTGCTGGGGTGCTGCAGGCAGCATCCTTGCTGTGGCATCCTGGACCACCATGGTGCAGGTGAGCTGCTGGCAGCAGGACAAGCCGGGAGCTGCTCCCCCACCTCCTGCTCTCCCTCCCTCCCTCCCTCCCTTCCCCGCAGAGCGTTTGGACAAATAAAGTTCGGAAAAAATCCGAGCTGGAGCTGCTGACTCCTTGTGCAAGCGGTTTAAAATAGGCCACGCTGTTCCAGGCTGGCGGCAGCCAGCTGGCCCCGCGGCCTCCCCACTGGAAAACAACCGGGAACAATAACACGGGAGCCCCGCGCCGAGCTGTCACCGCAGCGCTGGGACGTGACCTGCTGCCACCCCACCTCCCAGGCCCAAACACGGGGCTGAGGGACCCCGAGGTCATCACGAGGCTGAGAGGAGCAGAAGGGCAGTTTGGAGACATTAGTGAGACATTTCCCTTTGTTGTGCAGGTGGGATGTCACCAGGACAGAGAGCAGAGGGATCAGTGTCAAGGGCTGGGGCGTGCAGAGGAGCATCCCCAGTGACAGCATCTCCCCCATCTTGCCCTGGCTGTGCCCTTGTCTCTGCTCTGGTGGGTTCCTGGGCAATCCACCCGCTGCTCCCGTTGTATTTCTGGATTTTGCAGACAAAGCAGTGGTGCTGGCCGAGAGCCCAGGGGGAAGCAGGCCCCAGGTGGGCTGGTCAGCAAGGTGCCGGGGGTAGGACCGTGCCCCCCTGGGGCCAGCCGGTGCCGTCAGCCCACGGTGCCTTTTCCGTGCTCGGCGGTCCTTCGGGGACAGGAAGGGCTGCATTGTAAGATGGCCTTCCAGGATTTCCTCTGGCAGCCCTTGGAGCAGGATGTGTCCATGCACTGGCTTCCAGGGGAACCTGCAGCCTTCAGGGATGCTGAGGTGTCCTGGGGACTCTCCACTGCCCCTTTCCAAGCAAGCCCCAGGGCAAGCCCAGGTGCTGCAGTCCTGGTAATCTCAGGGCTGGTTCCCATGGCACAAGGGAGGGCTGAGAACCATCAAGGATGTGATCCAGCTCAGCCAACAGGCTCATTCACCACCGTGTCCCCAAATAAGTGCTGTGTAAAGAAGGCAGCAGGATGCCCAGTGCAGGTGGTTTAGCTCACATCTGCTCCTAAATATCATCCTCAAGCATCCCTGGCAGCCTCAGGGAATGATGTGCCAGCAAGAGCTCAGCTGGACAGAGTAGGAGGAGCACAGTCCCCTGAGGAAGATCCCAAACCGCAGGAGTGGTGATGCAGCTTGTGAGGATGTGAGTAATGTGCTGGGGCTCCCATGGGACCAGGGATGTCACCCAGTTCCAAACCTGCCTGCACACACAGGGAGTGCTGTCCCTGCCTTGTTCCCTTGTTCCTGGCCACCACTGCTGGGCTCTGCTTTGCTTCCACTCGTCACAGTGCTTGGATCATTTTGGATCTTCCTTTTAATGTGGTCTGGGAAAACAGGACAGCTAAAGCATCCATCCTTGGGGACAGAGTGGACAGAGCTGTCTGCTCCAGCAGCACATCAGTCCAGAGTTGGGGCTCAGCCAAAACATCCTGAGGGGTGCAGCATCCTCCCCATCACTGACAGGACATTGGCACTCATCCTCTGTGCCCACTCTCTCTGCTCCCAGAAGGGCAATTCCTTGTTGTGAGGATTAATGGTTGCACACAACTTGCCTTGAAGAGCTCTGCACCTTGGCTGTGGGGAGGAGGAGGAAGACTTGGCAGCCGGGAGCAGGGGGATTAGCAGAGATTTGTTGGATCTCAAGGAGGGAGGTGCCAAGTTTTATTTGTCAGAGGAGAAGTCCTGTGGGCAGGGGACCCCTCTGGGTGCAGTGTGTCCCTACCAGTTGGCTGCAGCTCCCGGGTCCAGCCAAGGGGGACCAGTGTTTTCTATATGGGTGACCCCTGTGAGCCAGTGCTGGGAGAATATGCCATGGAGGCAGCTTTTGTTTTGGAATAGATCCCACAGGCTCCTGGTTGGTGGGGCTATGAGGGTGTCCATGTGCTGGCAGTCCTGGAGGATGGAACTCTGTGGGGCAGTACGAGATGGAGCAAATATGATGCTGCTTGAGATGTGCAGGTTAATACCAGCTTGTGTTTAAGCTGAGCTCACACAGTGCTGGTCTCAAAACGCCTTTGGGAGTGCAGATCCCTGCTGCTGGGGAGCAGGGAAGGGGCTGAGCTCATACCCCGGGCATGGGGAGCCTGCAACATCTTGTGTAACAAGGAGTGAGCATCAAAGGGAAATGCCTGAGCGAAGCAATAATCCACGCTAACAACAGAAAAAAAAAAACCTCTCCCCTTTCATTTCCCTCCCTCCCCTCTTGACCTTGAAGAATGCTGGAAGGTGTCATGTCATCAGCATTTCCCAGCCGCTGGGAGCTTGGGGGGGGAATTTTTTTCTTCCTTCGGGGCACCCTGCCAAGAATAACAGCCGACTCCAGCAGGTCGGCACAGGAAGGGAACGGCTGGAACCTGATTTGCAGTCAGACGCTCGGAGAGCCAGAATGCGTTTTATTGAAGAGGTCTCCAAGGAGGCATAAACCTTTCCCCCCCAAAAAAGGGGAAAAAAGCCTTTCCGATGAAGCTGTATTTTTTATATGCATTTTGAAAAGTTTTTAAGATAAATTTGCTTTTAGTTCATGCTGCTGGTATTGATTTAGGGCAGGGGCAGGAGTGGGGAGGAATGGGGAGATGCTGAGGTTGGGGTGCACCCTGATTTGAGGTCAGGTGTGTGTGGAATCCTCTTGGATGAAGGCATATTTTCCCAGTGGGATCAGATTTTATCTCCTCTGCCTCCAGCGGGGTGAGTGCATCCCTTGGGATGGATCTGTTTAGCAGAGGTCAAAGGAGACATGCAGGCACAATTCCTTATGGGAAGGGGATGTTGCTTGCCTGTGAGACAACCTGGGCACAGGTCAAGAGATCCAGTGTCCCTATCCTGTGTCCCACAGCATGGCTGGAGATGTGGGGAGGTCCCTAGGGCAGGGACTGCTGGGCTCTGAGAGCATCTGCATGGCTGAAGGAGGCAAATCCCTGCTGGAAACCTGCATTTGGGCTGGAAAGTGATTAGCAGGACCCAGGGATGCGCTTCAACCAGACAGGAGATGGCAAAGGAGATGATGCCTGGCCCACATGCAAGCTGCACAATGTGGGAAGGCTTTGTGGCCACAGAAGTGCCTGCCAAGGTGGGGAGGGGGCTCTGGGGACTGGTGATGCCCCTTGACAGGCATGTGGACAGCAGGGCTTGGCACAGGGAAGTGATGAGCTGGTGGTTATGGGAATTTTGGAGGTCTGGGCTCACATTTCCCCAGATTTCCAGATTAGCCCTTTGCATCAGTTTCCTCAGGTATGACAGCTTTGTGTGACAGCTCCAGGAATGTGTCCATCCTGGATGATGGGATGCAGTGCCATGTGGGGAAGTTGAACCCACAGCAACAGGTGTGAGTGTCTGTTTCACCTGCATGGCAGCACCTTTCCCAGACATCTGTGTTTGGGCTGGATGGGGCTGGACCCTGCATGGTCTGCACTTGAGGCTGCATGGCCATGCACTTCTGCCGTAGTATTGCCAACAAAAATCTTTCTGATGCAGGAGTTTCTCTTCTCACCCTTTGGATGCAGAAGGGAAGATTAATTCCTGATCTGCTCCAGCTTGCATTTACCAACCTGTCTTCTCAAAGGAATGAAAACAAACCCCATCTGTCCATCTCTTGGCCACCCGAAGGCACAGGAGAACCTCCCAAACAAGCACTTCCACCAATTCTTAGAGTGAAGACACTGGCGGCAGCCCTTGATCTCCAGCCCTGGTGGTGAACCTGCTGAGCTCCCAGCCTTGGTCTGCTAATCTCCTCCTGCTGCTCATTAAATCCAGAAAGATGTTCCCAATAAGGAGCGCAGGCCAGGCTGGGTTTGTTTGCAGAGCTTCATCCTTGGGAACATCTGGTACCCCTGGCTCTCCTGAGCTCCAGTCGGCTTTGGGGCAGCAGGAACTGCGGGTGGTCACACCCTTACAAGCTGTCATGAGGTGCCACAAGGTTGGGGTGACAATGGGGTGACAGCCACTGGTTCTGGGATCTCAGGGTGCTGCTGGCTGGGTGCTGTGCTGACAGCTTGGCTCCTCCCTGCCCATCCACATCCCACCATCGGGAAGCACCAGGGAGGAGCGGGGGAGTAGCAGGGTCCATGCTGCCGGCTCACCGCCGGGGCTGTGGGATGTGGTGAAGCCATGCAGCTCTCCAGCTCCCCTCTAATTCCTTTCCCAGCTGCTTTGCCTCATCGCCATGACCAGGCTGTAACCGGAGCAGGTCAGCATTTTGCTGATGGAATGTTTTTCCATCGGGAAATACCAATTTCTGTGGGAACATCTCAATTTTGACCAAAGTTTTCTTTTTTTTTTTGTGAGAGAGAGAATACTTAAAAAACTTGGCCTTTCCAGGGGTTTTCCCTCCTCCTAGCATTGTTTCTGAGATGAGCACAGAGGGTGGGTTGTGGCATGTGAAAGGTACGTGCTGATGTGGGAATAAAATTGTGGCTAAGGACAGACCATGGTGTGCTTCAAAAATGGTAAGGAAGAATATATTTTAAAAAGTCAAAATGGAGTATACTGGTGGATTATCCTCAAAAAGTTTTCAAGTTGGCTTTTGGAGTAAGATTCTGCCTTTGTTTATCTGTCTCTCTCTGTTTGGTTTGTCTTTCCCTGTGTGGTGCCACTTGGGCATCCCAGGCATCACTGCATCCACTTGGGTCTGACATCCTGGGTACCAGATATCAGCAGGGGGGAGAGGCAATACCACGGGGGATTTCTGGCTGGGCAGAAGCTGCAACCTCTGCCTGTTTCCCTGGGAGATGAGGGCGCCTAACTCCCTTGGGCTCTTTTGGAGCTCCACCAGCCGTGGATCCGGCCCCAGCTCCCCGTGACTGCCCAGCAGGGCAGATGCATCTTCGACTGGTGAATAACGGGCTGGAAATAGAAAGCTGAAACCAGAGACTACGTCTTCCCGTTGCATCTTCAGCGTCATGTGAGAGGCTCCTTCCCTCCCATCCCACTCAGCGGCAGCCAGGGCTTGCCTAGAAATAGCTCCTGGCACTCACGGGGCAGGACCTCGACCTGCCCCACCACGTGCTGGGGAGCCGATGCCATGCACAGCCCTGCCACAGGGCTTGGAGGCTGAGCGGGAGCACAGTGGGTTCGGAAAATACTCGGAGCTTGGAAAGCACTTCATGCTACCCACAGGGGATGCCAAGTAGCTGGGATGGATTTGTGTTCTGGCAAACGAGGAGTCCCTGCTCGGTGCAAGCACCCAAGGGCACTGCAGGGGGCCGGCTGCTGCTCCTGATTTTTTTACTGCTCTGCAAACTGTTATTATTTGCATTGACAAACCTTTTCTTCCTTTCCCCTCCCCACCCTCCCTCTCCTCTCCACCCTTTTTTAATAGCAGCCTCTAACAGCCACACTCATTCTTCTTTGTTGACATGGCCCTTTGGCACCAGCACTTGGCATTTGCAGAGCTGCTTGCTCTGGAAAGGAAAGGAAAAAAACTTTAAAAAAAATCTTAAAAAGAAAAAAACACAACCAGCAACTGGGCCCTTGTGCCTCACAGGGGACGTGGCTCCCTCCTGTCTTGCAGGGCATGGGGACACTGAGGGAATTGGGGTCTGGTCCCAGCAGGGGAGAGCAGGAGGTGGGGCACATCTTTCCTGATGGAGACCATCCCAGTAGCACCCCTCGCTCCCAGGCATTCACCACTCTGCATCCTTGCTTGGTCCATGGCTGTGATTCCAGCATGGGATGGCCATGTCCCCTTCTGCTTGGCTCACCTCACAGCTCCCTGTCACCTGTGCACAGCTTTTCTTGGGTCATTATTTTTTTATTTCAGGCTCCATGCTGTGCAGAGGCAGATGTTCCTGCTCACACCAGCTGGGCTCTTGGCTGAGAGCATCCTTAACTCACCTGCATGGCCACACAAAGGGCCAGGGGAAATAGTGTACAAGGAGGCGAAAAACTGCCTGGGCTTTTCCAGCAAAAGAAACAGTAAAAAAAATAATTAAATAAATCCAGAAGTTCAAAGACAGGTTGTGGCACCGGACAAGGGATATACCCTGACTATTTCCATGAACCAGCCCTACCTTTTCCATCTGAAAAATCAGCACCAACTGAGTGCAGAGATCAGCCTTTTGAAAATAAAGGGGGGGAAAAAGCTTGCAGAGAAAAATACAGCTGTCTCTGAGTGCAGAGTTCAAGGTTGCTGAACCCCAGGCCAGTGTCCCAGTGTCCCACAGAGGCCACCCTGCCACCTTCGCCCTGGGCAGGTGACACCGTGCTGATCAGGTTGGCCACCACGTGCCTCAGTTTCCCCAGGGGGCATAGCAGGGATTGTCAGCCCTCCTGACATGTGGTGGCATTCAGATTTCCCTGCTGGATTTTGAGCAGGAATGGTGGCAGGGCTGGGCTGCCCTTCCCAGTGCCCTTCCCTGCCAGCGTTTGCTCTTTGGCAGGATGCCGGGAGCCCACGGGCAGAGGTGGGAGCCTGGACAGGCGCCGCGACGAGGCAGCGGCTGTTCTGCCTCCCCAGCCATGCACGGCTGGGAATTGCCTCCTTGGAGAAATATTCCCTTTTCAAACACCAGACCCTGCCGAGGATTATCCGGAGGGGGTGGCTGGGGGAACAGTCACGCTGTCTCGAAGGCACTGTGTTGTTTGAAATGCTCTTTAAGGCACTTGATGACTCACAGCAACAGCTGGAAGGAATAAGCAGTTGGTAATTTCCATATTAACCTCCCGGTCCCGGGGACGAGGGATCTGCAGTGTGTGGCTGCTCCTTAGGGTGCCACAGAGCGGGTGCTGCTGGGCACCATTCTGCAGTGCCCAAGGGATGGGGATAGTGACAGGCATAGCAATATGTGTGGGGATTGGGACTGGGACAAGTATAGGGGTAGAGATAGGAATTGGGACAGAGATTGGGATTGGTACAAGGATGGGAATGGAGACAGGAATGGAAATGGGGATGATAATGGGATAAGGATGGGGACAAAGTTAAGGATGAGCACGGGGATGGGTATAGAAATGGGGCTGAGGATGCAGATTGGGGAAGGGGATGGGAATGAGGGTGAGGATGAGGATGATAATGGGAACAGGAATGGAGAAAGGAATGGGGATAAGGATGACAATGGGGACAGGCATAGGAACAGAAACAGGAATGGGGATGGGGAGGAAGAAAAGGATGTGGATGAATATGGGGATGGAGACAGGAATGGGGTTGAGGATAAAGATAAGGATTGGGGTGGCAATGGGGATGGGCAGAGGAATGGAGGCAGAAATAGGTAGGGAGACAAGGATGGAGACAGGAATGGGGATGGGGATGGGGATGCAGATGAGTATGAAGATGGCCCCAGCACTGGGCAGGTTGCTCATGCATCCATGCTGAATTCCTGCCCAATACAAGCTGGGGAGCTTGTCTTTGTGCAAGAGGACATCTCTGCATCACAAGATGCAGCAAGAATGTCTAAGGTGGGCACAGTGGGATATTTGTCTCCTGAACCTGGATTGCATTTGTCCAAGGTGAGTAAGCAGCCATCCTGCTCTGCATCCTGCTCCATTTGCATCGCATCCCACTGTCCCCACAGTGCTGGGCTCTGAGGAGCAGACCTGGCTGTCACCAACCCCAGCCCTCGGGTCGCTTTAAAACGCCGGCTCTGGCAGGAGGGCTGCGCGCCGGCGGGAGCCACGGTGGAAAATCCTGCGCTAGGCTTGCCTTGATCCCCGCGAGCCCCAGGGGACGCGTTTGCCGCCAGGGCATATGTTTTCAGTTCTTGCTGAGGCTGACTTGAGAAATTTTCTCTCCCTCCTAGCTTCTCTGTTGCAAACAGCAACCGCAGGGCCGGGGCAGCACAGGATGATAAATGAGCTGCTCTGTCCGGGCGCAGCCAAGGCCCGGGAAGCTGCTCGGAGGCTGTCCCGGTGGGGCGCGGGGGGAGCCGAGGGCTCGTGGCGCCTCCGGAGAGGGGCACGGAGGGTTGGTGTTTCAGGGCAGGGTGGGGAGGGGGGTCTGGCCCTGCTGAGCTCTGGACCTTGAATGCAGCGCGTTGTTTTCTCGCCCATCTGTGGAGCAGGCGGGACAGCATCTGTCGGCTGTGCTCGAAGGGTGGGCTGAGCTGGTGGCCGCGGCTCCCTGGGGAGCTCTGGCTGGACAACCAGCATGAAGCGTTCCCAGATCCAATGCTGCCGTCTGGGGTCAGTGACCCCATCCTGCCCGGTGCCCCCTTGCCATCAGGGATAAAGGGTGACACTGAGAGACCATGTGAACCTTTAAAGAACATCTGAGTCATGTCCATCTTGACACGCGCGGCGTTCCCAGAGCCCTCAGTGCATAGAGCAGCCACCACATCAGTCCTATAAATAAATAAAACATAACGAGGCCTTGCAGTCTTCTGGAAACCCCTGAAAAAGCCCCGTAGAGCCAGTTCTCCCAAGGTATCGTGTTCCCGCTTTGTGTGTCGCCTCCCACCCCCTGCTTCTTTACTGCTGGAGCCATCTGCGTGGAAACTGGATCCGGGTCCCTGAAGAGCCCTCCTGCCCCTGCCCGCGCTCCAGCTGATGTCACACAATCTGTTTGATCTCACAGCCAGTTGCTGGGGAGTGCCGGACGCCATCACTCGCAATCCGGGTGGGAGGTGACACGAAGGGTTGGTCAATCCAAGGGGAATGGACAAGGGATGCCCTGAGGATTGTGCCCACACTGGGAGGATGAGGAGCATGGACAATGTGGCTTCTCCACATCGTCTGAGTGTGCTAGCACGTGGTTCAAGGCGTTCTTCCCGACGTCCCTTCTCTCTCTCTATCCCTGTGTCCTATCCAACCACTGACCTTGCCTGTTTGGGTTTGTTCCTGCACCCTCCAAGCTCAGGGAGTTGCAAGGACAGCATTGGGGATGTTGCAGTGACTTGCCATGAATTCAAACCCAACAGTACTGCCAGGAGCATGTTTCCTCCTAAAATGACTGCTTGAAAAATATCCTTACAGCTCCTAATGTATTTATTTAATCGGGAGAGCCGTGCCGAGCCGATGGGCATGCTGACTAGCTGCTCGGGTGGTTAATAAGTCAGGTTTAATTGTGGCTGGCCCTGGGTGCAGTTTGCGCTTCCGCGGTGCCTATTGTCCAAGGACAGCAAAGTGCTTTACAAGCATTAAATCTTATCGCAGGCTGCGAGGCAGGTAAGGATATACCGGGATTATTGCATGCGCCGCTGAAACGCCGCCAGCTCCGGCTGGGAACACATCAGCTATTTACCAGTGAGTGGCAAAGCGATGCAGCATTTTAGGACTGAGCGGGAAATAGAATCTGGTATTGAACTGGAACAGCGGCAGGAGTTTTAAAATGGGAAATAAATTACTGGGGTGGTCGGGACACTGAGTTAATGGCTGGAAAGGGCAGGAAAGGGCTGGTGCTTTCAGTGGGATCCGTCCTGCCGGCGTGAGGCTGGACACGGTGCCTTTCCACGCTGCTTTGGGGAGAGGGAACTGCACCAAACGCTGTGGCCTGGGGAGGGGGTCGCGGGTGGAACACTGGTGATGGAAGCGAAGGGGACAACGCGTGCGGGCCGCCCCGCGTGGGGCCGCTTATAAACCCCCTCTGTGGGGCGGGTTTGTAAATCCCCACGTCCCTCCCTCGTGGAGTCCCCTCACTCCGCGCCGGAGTGGCGGNGGCAGGTCGCGGCGGGGCGGCCGGGGAGGAGCCGGGCCGGGGGCGCCGGGGCCGGGAGGCGGCCGGCAGCCGCCCTTCCTCCGCGCCGCCGGCGGGACCCAAACTTTCGCACCGAACTTTTATCCCGGG
>VWZD01011466.1:65147-87765 GCA_013396695.1 Sakesphorus luctuosus
GGCTGGGACCCCGCCGCGCCGCCGCGCCGCGCCGCCGGCCACCAGGAGGAGGAGGAGGAGGAAGAAGAGGAGGAGGACGGGCCGGCAGCCGGCTCCGAGCTCTCCGAGCTCTCCGACGCCGAGCCCCTCTCGGAGCCCGAGGGGGTGGGTGGCGCGGCGCGGCCCCCCCCGGCGGCGGCAGGGGGCGAGCGGGGTCCCCCGTGCTGCTCCTCGGACAGCGAGATCAACATCACCAGCGAGGAGGAGGAGGAGGACGAAGGCAGCGAGCGGCCCGCTTGGGCACCGGGCACTGCCTGCTACATCTGCGGCAGCCCCTTGGCACCCAGCGCCCAGCACCGCGTCCACGTGCAGAAGCAGGAGAAGACCTCGCCGGGACCCTTTTTCCCCTTTCTCTGGCTGCACAACCCCCCACCGGGCGCCCAGCCCCTCTCTCCCACCGGCAGCACCCTGGTGTGTCCGTGCTGCTTTGCCTCACTCATGCAGCAGTGGCAAAGCTTCGAGCTGGCCAACGTGCCTGTGCTGCAGCGGCTTTACGTGGTGCCCCTCAGCGCCGGTGCCATGCCCACCAAGGGCCAGCGAGGGATGAAGGAGGACGGGATGGGCATCCCGCCGGTGCCTGAGGCTTGCTACCTCTGCGGGGAGGAGTGCGGCAAGGAGGCGAGGCCAGTGGCGGCCAAAATCACCAATGGCAATGCCAAGAGCACCATGCATTTCCCCTTCCTCAGCCTCTTGCCCTGCCCGCCCGGTGCCAAGGGGCTGAACAAGCACTGGGAGGTCAGCAGCTGCCGCAAGTGTTTCGGGGTGCTGCAGGACCTGTGGGCCATGTATAGGGCCTGTCACAACGAGGAGCTCATCTCCTCAGTGCAGAGCTTCCTGGGGAGGTACCACCAGGTCTTCTCTGCTGGTGACCTGACCGGCCACCCCGCTGTCATCAAGCCTGGTCCAACCTCCATCTGCTACATCTGCGGGGCTGAGTTGGGAGCTGGCAAAGAGTTCCAGCTCAATGTGAACCCTCCAGGACGGTTTGGGGAGAAGGAGCCCTTTTTCCCCTTCTTGACAGTCTACCCACCCGCCCCACGGGCCAGACCAGCCGACTCCACCGGGCTGGTGGCCACCTGTGTCCTCTGTTACCATGACCTGCTGGGACAGTGGCTGCAGCACGAGGGCAGGAACTCCCACCACCCCAGCAGCGCCTGGTCCCGGCAGTACAAAGTGGAGACCTTCGTCTGCTTCTTCTGCCGGCAGGAGAAGAAGCGATGCCTTGGATTAAAAGCGGTTCAAGTGGCCAGACTTCCCGTCTTCCTCTACACCCTCCGTGTGGCCAACAGCCTGCTGGTGGATGACGGGAAGCAGCTGACCATCGGCGCTTGTGCCGAGTGTGGTGCCGTGGTCCTGGCTGGCAAGAGCATGACCCCGCCAGAGCTGCTGGCAGTGGCACCCCCATCTCTCCTTCCCAAGGTAAGACAGTTGGCCTGGACCCCATTTCTCTTTTCCCAGCACTTCCCCTTTCTGGAATCAAGGAGGAGTTGGAGCAGATGGAGATGGATGCTCTTCTTTTGGGTCTGGTCCCTGAGGGCGAACACTAATGGATGGGGTGCCTTTAGCAATGAACTTTTGGAGCTGTCAAGCTGTGAAGGAACAGATAAAAATCCTTCCAGAAGGTGGGAAGAGCCAAGACTTGTCCTGTTCCAGAAGTGTGTATGTGTGTTATTGGCACCCACTTGCAGCCCTGCGTGAGGGAGGTGGGAGCCAGGAAGGAAGAAATCCCAATCCTGTCCCACTTGCCATCAAGGGTTCTCAGAGGTGCCAGAGGGGCAGGAGTGCTGTCTGACCTGCCCTCTGCAGAACCATCCTTGGGAAGCCTGAAAGATCTCTGTAGGGAAACTTCCCAAGTTATCTCCAGTTTTACAAGGCACCTTAATCAAGGGATTTCCCTTGGAGAATCCCAGCCATTCCCTCAGCTGGGGTGCTGATGTGTGGGCACGGGGCTGGGTTTCCCCCACCTGTGCTGCTCTGGTTATCCTGCTGTGAGGGACCCCCTGGAAGTGTCTCTCTGTGCCCTCCCAAAGTCCTGCAGCCCTGACAGACGTCATCACCCAGGTGCTGCCAGTTTCCCCAGTTCTTTGTTTCTGTGCCTCCCACTGGGATTACACAGGATGCTTTGGGGGCATCACCTAGAAAGGACATGGCAGAGCAAAAGTTTATTACGCCCAAGCTTGTCTTTCCCATGGGATGGGGAAATACCAACTTTTACTGCTGAATTTCCACCTTGCAGGAGGTCTCCAGAGCTGCTGCTTTGTATCTGCAAACAGGCCCCAGGCTGGGCTCCCTAAAATGCCAACATCCTAAATCCCTGAGGTCATTTTCAAAGCCTCTCTGCTCCATAGCCAGAACCCTGCAGCTCTCTGAGGCGCTGGCATTTTCTTTAGAAATGTAAACCAGCCCTTCCAAGACAGTGCTCCTTTTCTCTCTGGTTGCTCTCCCTTGGCTGCTTACAAATATAATTTTCCATTCAGCTGTGCTGGCTCCTGAGGTGGGGGGGGGACACTACTTGGAAAGCCACCAGGCAGGAGCTGCACACACCTGGAGAGTGCCAGGATGGTATGGAAGGTTGAGTTGGCACCGAAGGTGGGAATCCTCAGGAAGCCAGAGTGTTTAAGGTGTTTTCCCCCAGGCTTCATTGGCCTGAGCTGGATGGTCCCGACATAATTTCTGGTTATTTGTGGCTGCAGATGGTTTATTTTCACCATTGCTGGGTGGTTTGCAATGCCTGTGTAATCACAATGCCTGTGTGCCCATCTGTGGGTCCCTTGGTCTGGTGACGTTTGCAAGGTGCTGGAGCCCTTGGCCAGTGGAGGTGGCTGGTGGCTGTGGAAGGTCTCGGAAGTCAGGTGAGCATCCCATGTGCTATCCTAAGGATGATGCTGCAGTGCTGCCCCAGCAGAGCCCGTGTGGGTGCAGCTGGTGAGGGGGGCATCATCTGCATGTCCCCAGCTGGTATTCCATGCCTCTGTCCCGTTGATGTCCCCAGGCCGCTTGTGGGGACATTATGGGCAGCAGTTCTGTCCTGGCACGGATATTGGTGATCGGTGCTCTGGGTGCTTCCCGTGGGATTCCTTAAGTGACCCACCCAGAACCCAACATTTTTCAGACATGCCAGTTCTCAATCCTGCTGGCCCCAATCCCAGATTCCCACAAGGACACAGAGTGTGTCCAGGGGAAGGGACACTATTCAGTTCCTCCCTCTTGTTCCTGGGTTTGCTAATGAGCAAATTAAGGGGCTGCTGCAAGGGGCTGAGTGGCAGGAGGCACAGCAGAGCTGCCTGGGGATGGCAGGGCCAGGCTCTGCTGTGTCCTGGGGGGGACCCTGGCTGGCCAGAAGGTCCTGTTGCCTTTTCCCTCCTTGTCTCCACATGCTTCCCAACAGGCTGAGACCTCACAGATGTCAAGGTTATTTAAAACATGGCTTAATACTTGGGCAGGGCACTTGACTAATTTAGCTGTACTCTTGTTCAGCCACACTTAGTGCTGAAAGTCACCCCAGACGAGCCTTTCACTCTGCGGTGACAGCCGGGTCCCCATTCCAGTGGGACCAGGCAGGAGGGTTTTGACTTCACATGCTTTTTCACACACCCCTGCATGCAGAGCTATGGTTTGCTGCTGTCCTGTCTGCATTTGGTTGACACAGATGGCTCAAAGTTTGAGGTCAATACTCGAAAAGCTACCAGACACCTCCACATCCCTCTCTCTTAGCAGGGCAGCAAAAGCAGATGGAGCTTAGGTCATATCTGTAACAGCGTGGAGGTGCTGATGAGGGACCTCCACATCTGAGGCTCTTCAGAGGGGTGGAGACATCTCTGCTCTGGTTTGGTGGTGTGGAGCAGTGGGACAGGTGATGCTCTGTGAAGCTGTGATGCTGCCTGTGATCCCACCTGCTGCAGGAAGGTCTCCTGGAGGTGAGCTCTGCCTGCAGAGGGGCTGCTGCAGGGTCCTGCTGTTGCTGGCATGGTGGGTGAGTTTAGGCTTTCTGCCCAAGAAAAAATGGCAATGCTGAGTGTGGAAAGGTTACCCAGGATGGGCATCCCTTGGCTTGTCACCCTTGGTCCACTCTGAGCTGTCCAGACGTGTGCTGTGAGGATGCATCTTCTTTTCAGCTGTGTCCCTTGCAAGGGGAAACTATGCAGATGTTTGCATCCATCTCTGTGGGGCTGTGGGTTTGGAGGTGCTGCTACAACCTACCATCTTCCTGATCTGGGTAAACTGTCTGTGCATCCCACTGTGATGTGCATCCTTCCCGGGAGGAGCTGGCTCCTTGGGTTCTGTGGGATGGGAAGCTGCTGTGAGTGGACCAGTGTTGAGACTGAGGGCTGTGAATAAACTATGAAGTGTCCAGATTTGGTTGGTGCCCAGAGGCTGCCAATGTTTCCAGCCCAAGGGCTTCTTGTGTTTTGCCCATTTGGCATTTTTGGTGTCCTGTGTGGAGTCACCATCCCTGGAGGGAATTAAAAGCTCTGTAGATGTGGCACTTGGGGACATGATTTAGTGGTGACCTTGGCTATGTTGGGGGAATGGTTGGACTTGATCATGGTGGGCTTTTCCAACCTAAATGAGTCTGTGATTCTATGTTCAAGTTTGATTGGTGCTCCAAGGTGTCATTCAGTGTTGTTATCCTGCTCGTTGGGAGCACTTGGAGCTCACTGCCTCAGGCCGGTTTCTGAGCATCACCTGGTGCTTTCCATGTCCCATTCCCACTTTGCAGGGGACACCAGGCTCTGGTTGTGTGGTCCTGTGCCTGACAGGGCACAGTCAGACTCCTGGGGCTGAGTTCACTGTATTTACTAATCAGCAGTGGTGCTGTTGGCTCAGCTGGGAATTTGGCCCCTCTTGCAGGTTTTGAGCTCCAAAGGTCACGCTGCATTTCCAAATCACTACGTTGAACTGACAGCTGTTGGTGGGCATTTTCCTTTTGGCTTTTGAAAAAGATTTTGGGCAAACATCAAAGAGCTCTTATGTTCTCAAGTAAACCTTGTCCCACTTGATGCTGAGCTGCAGCTGAAGCTCCTGGATGCCACAAAAGTAAACTTGGGAGATGGAGGGTGATGCTTTACCCTCCTCCTGCATTGCACTGGGCCGAATTCCCAAATATTTGGGTGTATCTGAGCATGAGAAATGAGACCTGTGCAGGAAGTGTCCCAGGTCATGGCCAGGCAGACAGCTCCTCTGCTTTCTTTGAATCCTTTATGAATTTTGAAGGAAACCAAAGTCCTTCTGGCAACTGGCAGCGTTTTGGGTGTTTTTCTGGCCAAGCTGGTGGCACTTTGGTGTGTCTCCACCTCAGGCTTCGTGTGTGGGCTCCAAAGGGGTGGCACAGGCTTCTGCTCATCCCTTGAATGTAAAGAAGGAGCAGAGTTGGTCTCATTCATTTCAGTCTTTTGCCTCCCAGGTTGGGTTGGTTTTGGGAATACAGAGCAAAATCAGGCCAAGGTGTTTTAAGCCAACTTTATTGGGGTAAAGCTGTTTTGTTTGCAGCATGTTTCTGTGTGAAGATGTTTTGAGCGAGGCCCACATTGCCTTTCAGCAAAGCAGTTTCCTCTGCAGGGCTGCTGTGGCCAACACCGACCCGACCTGGCATTTTGGGATGAGATCTCAATCCCGGCATGGAGGTGGCAATATAATAATGATATGACTTCATGTCTCGGGGCATGGCCTCCTGTGGGATCATGTTCTCAGATGGCAAACAAAGAAACAACATGAGGAAAATGTGCCACATGCTTTTTCCTGCCCATGAGGTCAGGGTGGGTTTGGTATGTACCCAGCCGGGCTGGGAACTCGCACTCGTCTGTGCCTCCTCATCCTCACCCACCACTTACCTTGTTTCAGAGTCACCCCATGGGGTGGTGGCTTCTCCCATCAGGATTTCCAGCCAGGGGTGTCTGTCCTTCAGCCACAGCAGGGGGAACAGCACAGGGGTCTTTGCTTTGGCCAGGCTGACCTTGCTGTACCAGCTGTCCAAAATACCAGGGCTCCCGGGCTGCTGCCAGCACCGTGTCCTCCAGACCTTGTGCTGACTCCACAGCTCACCAGCTGGCTGCTATATATTTATTTTTCACCCTCCCCTCCCTGCTCCTTGACTTCTCCCTGCCTTTCCCAAAAGCAGCAGCAGCAGCAGCAAAGGACTGACAGCTCGAGCACTGCCTCGCTTCTGCAGGCACCTGCCAAAAATACTGGCCTGAAACTGTGCTGCACCCCCCAAAATATCCCCCGGGGCCCTCTGGGGAGAGGGACAGGCTCCACTCTCACCCCATGCAGTGAAAATGCTTTCACAACCGCTGGAGCATCTGCAGCAGCCTCTGGAGTCGCAGCCAAGTTGGGAGATGGGGCAGAGGGACGGACGGACGGACGGCTCTGGCTGTTGTGGCCAGACAGATGTTTTGTCCAGACACTTGGCCTTTCTCAGCCATCCGGGAAGCACGGTCAGAGGGCAGCCTGGGATGCTCTTTGGCTGCTTCCCAGTGAGGAGGGACTTCCCTGCACAGCAGCGTGGGTGCCTGGTTTTCCAACTACATCAGTGTTGTCAGGAGTTGGCTTTTTGCCCTCCTGTGCCCCCCAACATGCCAGTTGGGTCCTGGGCTGACATCCCCCAGCATTGTCCTCAGGAGCTGAGTTAGTGCCAGGGAGCCATCTCCGTCTCCTGAGCAGGTTTTGGGGACCCATGGTGTTTTGGGAACTGTCTGGGCACAGAGCACAGCTGGTTTGCCTGTTTGCACCTTGCTGGCTGTGGTGGGTATCTGCTGTGCCCTCAGTCTGTCCCTGTGCTGATTTTTGGGGTGAGGAGGGCTCTCTTTGCTCCCTGCCAGAGCCTTTGGCATGTGCTGCTTGTAGCAGGGTGCTTCCTGAGCATCTCTGGCTTCCCAGGGTGGGCCATTATCCTGACAGCTCCCTCTGGTCCTGTACTGCTGGGCAGCATCTGGCCAGATGTTGCCCTTCCTCTCTGTAGCAAAAGGCTTGTGGCACATGCTGGCATCCTGGACTTGAAGAGGTGGCAATGATATATCCCTCTGGTGTGCTGAGGGGACACTGCCCTCCTTGGGGACTGCCAGGATGGGGACTTGGGGAAAAATCTATGAAGGTGGTGGGGCAGGACCATCCCTGGGAGCTGGAAACAGCCCCTGGAACCTGGTGGCAGGCTCCCAGCTGCTCCGGGCTCTCTTCTGCTGTGAGCAGCTGGAGATGGGAGACCTTCCAGCAGCGTGATCCTCCCGGGCCCCGTCCCAGGGCTATGACAGCCCCAGGTCCCCCATGGCCAAGGCGGGTGGCAGTGGTGCCTCGAGCGTGCCTTGGCTCCTTGCAGAGCCGGTGCTGCGGAGCGGCGCGTGCCAGACGGGTTTTCAGGGATGCGGTGCTGCTCCATTGCCAAAGGCATTGCCCCCTAGTTGCTCTCCCTGAGCCATGTGGAAGGTGCTGGAGCCCTTGTGCCAGCCCAGGCTGCTGCGGGCAGGTCGTGGTTTGCTCTCACTGCCAGGTGAGCAGCAGTTCTGGAGTGGTGCTGGCAGCTGTGCCAGCCTCTCCCTGCTCCCCAGCCACCCCTGCACATGCGAACCAAGTCATGCCATGGATGGATAAACAGCCTCATGCAGCTGGCCTGGCTGCTATGTGACTTGTTTTCCCCCCTGGATCTTCAGTAGCAGAGCAGGGACAAAAGGGACAGCTCTGGGAGAGAGTTTTGGCTGGGGTGGGAGGAGGAGGAGGATGTTACCTGGGTGTGCTTTGTGGCCTGGCATGAGTATGACGTTGATTCTCCCTCTTTATTTTCCTAATTTTCCACCCCTCTTCCACGTTAGTACAAGTGCTGCTGGGCTTTAGTAGCTCTCAGGAGGCTGAAGTCATCTGTTTACCCATGGATCTGGCGCGCTCGGAGCAGCAGCTGCCCCAGCTTTCCCTCTTCAACCTGCCGGCCCGCTGCGAGGTGCTGGTGCTGAGCATGCCAAGACCTGTGCCAGGGCAGGGTGAGCACTGTGGCTGCCTCAGGCTGCCTTACATCCCATCCCATCCCATTGAAACATGCAAAATGGGCCTGGGGTGTCCCTGCTGTCGTTCCACAGGTGTGGGAGAACTTCCAGGGCACTATGTTTTTGTGGCTATCTACAGGCCCTGGTGCTGGATGGGCCATTCCTGGTGGCAGAGGGACCTGCCAAAGGATTTACCAAGGGTTATTCCAGCCCTTGCAGACAAACTCAGGAAATCACCATCTGCTCTGGTGCTGCCTCTTCCTGCTGGCTTCCGGCAGACCTGGCCATGGCATCACCCACCCTGGTACTGTGGGAGAGCTGGGTGTTGGCAGGGGTGAGTGACTTGGTTTTGGGGTTAGCTTTGACCAGGAATGCATGGGAAGGGTCCTGGCACCCCTCATGAGGGATGTGGAAAGGGCAGGAAGGCTCTCAGGAACTCGTTTTCCAACTCCTCCTGATGAATTTTTGGCTTCTAGTTTAGAGCTGAATCAAGGCTGAGACCCAGCTGGGATGAAGGGGAAGGTCCTTTGGGGAGAGGGATGGTGGTGACCCTGCATCCAGGAGCATCCCCCCCTTTCTTGTGGGATGGGCAGCTGCCTGCCTTAACTGGAGGGCAAGAGCCTGGACTGCTCCCAGATCTCTGTGACCCCCTCGAGGCTGTGTCCTGTCATGCTGTCACCTGCTGTGTCCCCAGCACCTGCTGCTTTTTGGGTTGGGGATTACTGTCATAGGGGGATTGAGCCCCAGCTGGGCTGAGTGCCCACCTCTGCAGGATGTGCATCCCATGGCACAGCCTTGGGCTCTGCTGTAACCCTGTGCAAGGGGAGTTCTCCCAGCTGACCCTCCAAATGGTTTTAATTGTCCCCCCCAGCTTTGTCCCCTTTGGAAACAGGGAGTTCATCATCTGATGTCTCTGAGGGGCCACCAGCAGCTGCCACTGTCCCTGGGGAGCCAGACACCACAGTTGCTGGCAGGTTCCTTGAAGCCGGGAACATTTTGCTGACAGCCAAAGCATCAGGCTCTTGCTCGGTGGTTTGCAGTCATGGTGGGACAGACAGACCCAGGAGGGAGGGACGGACGGACACACAGACAGTTGAGCACCCGTGTGTGGGGTGTGGGGCAAACAGCAAATTGCCACCATTACCTTCCATCTGCTTGCTGCGTGTTTCTGGGAATGGGCTGACTTTGGTCAGCTGTGAAGCTTTTCATTGAGTGATGATCAAGTGCTGGTGATTCCAGTTATTACCTTGGCCAGGAATAAGTGTGTGTGCATATATATATATATATGTATGTATGTATGTATATCTCCCACCCTCTCTCCTTGTCCTCACTGCTAGAACAGCTGCATTTTCTTCTCCCTGTCACCCCCCCAGGCTCTTCAGGGCAGGCAGTATTGAGTTATCCCAAAGTGAAAACACAGCAAAGACAAGGCCCTTCAGTTTTCCCGGGAGGCACCGGTGCCAAGGTCAACCGGTGTGAGGATAGGACCAGGCTGTTTCTGGAGTCTCAGCTCTTGGGTGCGGGTGGGCACCCTGGGGGCTCGGTGTGTTCCAGCCATTCCCGGTGCTGGGGCTCCCTGGGAAGCAGCGGGAAGCCGGCTCTCCTGCCTGCAGACACAGTCCAGATGCCCTGGCGAAGGCGTCTCTGGAGGGGGAGATGAATTCGCTCCTGCCGTCTTCTGTTTTCAGTCCAGAACATCTGCACAGTAACTGGGAAATCTGGGCTTTCTCCTGCTTCTCAGCCAGGTCCTGTCAGCCCTTTCCTCTTCCAAAAAGGGGCTTGGTGGGTTTTTTTTTTATTCTTTCCTGCTGTTGCTTGTGCCGTGTAACCTGCTCCCTGCTGTGCATCCTGTCAGGGCTGTGCTTGGATTTCACTCCATGAGCAGCTTTTGGGGGGACCCCCCCTTAAATCTCAGCCACCCCCTGCGCAGCTGCTCAGGGATGTGGATCCCAGGAGCAGTTTTTCCACTGGGGCTGTTCCCATGGTGGGTGCCTGGTGGCACAGGGATACACTGGGATCACACAAGCTTCTTTATCATTTATTCCAGGGGTTTTTTCCTTTCTGATCCCCCCCCATCTTCATCCTGATCATGATGATCCTGCATCCTGGAGCCCAGGTGCTGCGTGTGGTGTGCTCTAGGCTGTTCAACCCCTCCACTGCCCACACTCCCTCCCAAAAGCTGGCACTGGGAAGCATTCGAGGTTGCAGCAGGGTGGGGGCCACCCTGCTCCTAAACCCGCCCTGGCTCCCCGTTATTTCCAGCAGTGAGTGGCTTGGCCAGCCAGGCCCCGGGCTGGCCAGGACAGCTCTTGGTTTGGCAGCGTCCTGTGTGGGTGAGGTTTGTTCTGCAGCCGCTGGCTCGGGCTCTTGGCAGAGCTGTGGTGGGTGCTGGGCACCATGGGCACCTCCTCTTCCTCGCTGCTGCATTCACCATGCCATGGGGACCCTCGGCAAAGTGTCACCCCAATATCTGTAGACTTCAAGGAGGAGTAAATCCTGCTGTGTCGTGTCCTCCCTCCCCTCCCTGTGCGCAGCAGCTCGTGCTCTCACTCTGATCTTCCGCACTGGAGCGGCTGGGGTCCAGCAAGCCTGAAACTCACTCCATCCTTTATGCATCCCCTCTCCTTCTCCTTCATTCACAAATGATTTCCTCCCTCTTTGCTTGTCTTTTAGTCCTTTTGCTGTGTTTCCCCACCCCTTGCTGCCCTAGTTCTGGCTGTGCTGGCCCCGTGCCCGGTGCCCTCTGCTTGGAGCGGAAGGAAGGGCTCTGGGGAAGGAGACCAAAGGCTGGGTGATGCCAGCAGAGGTTTGTCCCTGGCTTGGAGAAGGGACTGACCCATCAAAGGGTGTTTGGGGCCACAGGTGTCATGGGTGCCATTCTCCCCAGGGGTCCCCATATGCAGAGCTGGTGGCCAGGTGGCAGCCCAGGGTGAGCAGGGGTCTTGCAGGATGCAAAGAGACAGTGGAAAAGGGAGATGCCACTCCTCCTTTGGCACTTCGGGGACCTTGGGACAATATGCAAGTGGCACTGCATCCCCTTGGGCTCCCTGCTACTGGAGAAATGGAGAACCCTCAGCCTGGGGTGATTTTGTGTAGACTCAAGGGCTGCCTGGGGGAGGTGGCTGGGCAGGGTGGCACCCCCAGGCACACGGAGGTGATGCATGTCTGATGTCCCTGTCCTGGGAACAGTCACACTGCACTGGCTTCACAGCTGCTATTTCTGACCAGTCCGTGGTCTCAGCTCCACGGTCACCAGCTCTGGGGCTGGCAGCTGCTGCCCTTTTCCTTCCCATTCCCTCAGACCCGTGGGATGGATGGAGACAGGATGAGGAATCCCCGCAGCGTGGGCAGCAGTGGAGCAGCTCGATACCTCTTGGGATCTTCCCTCCAGCCCTATTTTCCTCCCGTTTAAACCCGGGATACATCTCTGGTTGGTGGGCGGCTGTAAAAATAGCACTTGGTTTGAGTTAGGAGGGTGGCAGGGAAGGGCTGGGAGGGGGCCGGGGTGCAAGGGGAGGTCCGGTTTCTCCCTTTCCTGGAGGAATTAGGGAGGCCACATGCTGCCAGGAGTGTTTGGCTGGTAGAGGCAAGCGGAGGCTCCGAGGAGGCGAGCAGGCGTCCGCACAGATGGAAATTTGATCACCCACGGCTCAACAGATTGTTTGATTTATTTTAAAATCAAGCAGATGGCTGCAACAGGAGTTTGTTTAAGTTCAGCTCCGAGCTGGGCCAACGGCCAGGATACTCGGGGGTAGGCGTGCCAAAAAATGTTCAATGACTTTGGTCATCACCCACCTCTCCTCCTCCTCCTCCCCTTCCCTCGCTCCAGCGCACACACCCCGCTCCCCCTCTTATCACATCCTCGCCTTCATCTCTTGGCTCTTGCATCTCGCTTTGTCTCTCCCCGGCGGGCGCAGCCTTGCCCTCCACTTTTCCTCCCCTTCCATACGCTCCAGAGGGTTTAACTCTTCCCCATCCACCTCCTTGACCTGGTTCCCTTGAACTGTAGGGGTGCAGCAGGGGGTCCCCCCAATGCGCAGAGGGAGCACCCCCATTCCTAGGCTCCCTCCTCATGTCTGTCTTCTCTGGGACCAATTTGGGGTACAGTGCTGGGGGAAATAGAGGGGTGCAGGTCCCACCTGGGTGCCCAGAGGGATGTCCTGACCCCTACGTCTGTCCCTTCATGGTGGGGAGGGATTGGGTGGATCCTGGTGTCCCCCTACCCTGCCCTGAATTGGTGATGGCCTGAATGGAGTGTGTGATGCTGCTGGATGGGGAGATGTTGCTGCCTGGGACCCCCATCTTGGGATGTGAGGGGTGACCTGGGGTTGGAGAAAAGCCCTTGATGCAGCACATGGTGACTCTCAATGTGATTCTGGCCTTGCTGCCATATGGCTGGCAGGGAAGGAGCTGAAGGAGCCTGTGGGAAACAGCCTGGGATGTGCTAAACTGCCATAAAGGGGATGGGGCAGGCTGTGCTCAGGGCTTTAAATCACTCTGAGCCACCAGGCTGGCACTGCCTGGGGCATCTGACCACCGTGGGGTGGCACAGGCTCCCCAACAGATGTATCCATGTCTCCTCACCCTGCCAAGGGGTATCTTGGATACTATCTGTGGCATTGACAAGGACCTCTCTGCATCTGCAGTGAGTAAGTAGGATGCTCCAGGACCACCGGGCATCCTTGCTGGCCTCAGGACGTCCCTCTGTCCCATGCCAGCCCTGCGCACCTCACAGCACCATGGCAGGTTTGCACAGGTTTTCATGCTGAGGGATTGCCCATTACCTCAATTTTAGGAGCAGGACAGCCAGGTGGTGGGATGAGGCTTCTCCCCAGCACCCGTGCCCTTTCCACAGTGGCACTGGGTGAGGTGGGTCCTGCTAGGAAAAGTGTCTGGGGCTGGAAGGGGTTAAGGCAGGCAAAGGAAAACAAGAGTGCTGCAGGGCCTGGGTGGCTGACAAGCCAAACAACTGTTTTTGACTCACTGTTGCTGCCTTGCCAAGTGCAATTGCTTCCACATTCCCATCCCCTGGCTGGAGGGGTGCAGGGAGATGTTGGCTTTTTGCGGTCAGGAGGGGAAGGGGGATGCCGGGGGGAGCAGCAGTGGGAAGGGCTGGCTCTGCACTGCTTTTTCTCAGCTCTTCTCTCTTCTATTCCCCTCCCTGGTGAGGGGCAGGAAGGGGCAGGGGGTGATGCTGGCAGGGATGATGCTGGCAGGGATGTGAGGCCATCAGGGTCACTTGGGCCAGCTCCTAGAGGAGAATCCTTTCTGCCATCCCTAAAGGTGGGAGAGGGAATGGGAGGCTGAATTGCACCCCCAGGTTGTCTGCCCTGCCTTGTCTTGCTGTTTGTCTGCAGGGAGGACCCTGAAAGGCAGCTCCTTCCTGCCAGGGGGTGCTTGAGGGTGTTTGGGGGCAGCATCATCCAGTTGCCCCCCACTCCAGCTCCTTCCTCTGCTCTCTGTCCCCCAAGGATGGAGCCGTGCATCCTCAACATCCCTATTCCAGCCCTCCGTAGGGATGGTGACCCCACTACAACCTTCCTCAGTGATATGGGGTCTCATGTGGGGCTGGGCCCCCCACCATGCCTGGTTGAGGGCAGTGAGCTGAGTGTGCTGGGGGGCAAATCTGTCAGCAGGGTTTAGGGTACACCCTCCCTCCCCAATAAAATCCACAGGCCTCTGAGTGCTGGTGCTGTTGTGTTGCAGACAGCAAGAAATAAGCCCTTGGAGAAGAGGCAGGGAAATTACAGCAAAGATTTGAGCTGCTTGGGGTTGCTGCTTTGTGGAATTAATTATCATCTGAGTCTGGGGTTTTGGTGTTTTTTGGTTTTTGTTTTTGCTTCTTGGGATTATTTCTTGGCAAATGAAGTGTCATTCTAAAGTACTGAGCTCTGCTCCCTCGGAACTCCTGGCTGCTAAATGTTATGTAGGGGATCCTGGTCTTAAAAAAAGAACACACCACAAACCACCCTCAAAAAAGCTCTGTTGCCTCTGCAGTGCAAATATGGGGTCGGAGGCAACTCAGAAAGATTTTGTGTGTGTTTCTGAAGCTGTTTCCTTGGGGAAGCCAGAGCAGGACACGGTTCATCCCTCCCAGGCAGTGCTGGGATGGGCAGGGGAGGACATGGAGATTCCCTGTGAGCAGCATCCTGGAGGGGTACTTGGCTCCTGCAAGACTGTGGACTGTTTGTTCCCCCCCTCAAAGTCCAGCCTGGATTGGGATGCCTGGAGGGAACCCCCAGCCTTTGGGAAGCTGTGAGGTTGTGCTGCGAGGCAGCTCTTGGGTGAGGAGGGTGTTTACAGGGCATCTCGTCTGGCAGCTTTTTCCCCTCTTGGGATGCTGCAGGGTTGGAACATTGCTCTGGCATCACATTCCCCTCACCATCCGGCTCCTGGGGCTCTGCAGCAGCCTCTCCCTGCTTTGCAGAGGTCACTTCCCCCTTCCTGACTGTGGGAAGGGTCTGTATGTGCTGGGGGAGCTGGGATTGTGGCGCAGGGGAGCTGGCCTGGATGCTGTCAGCCGAATGGGATGCACACCTGGAGCTGCTCCTGTGGGATGTGACACTTCGGAGCGACTCCTCTCGCTCCTGCTGCTGGTACCTGTTCAATCTCAGTCTCGTGTGCTGAATCCCAGGGGAAGGATGCAGCAGCACAGCAGGAGCTGGCAGCGATGGAGGTCAGGATGGAAATCCCTTCCCACATTAATGCTGCAGGAAGGACCCACAGAGCTTTGCCCAAAATATCCCATGTCCACCAGGGATGCAGGAGAGTCAGCTCATGTTCCGGTCCAGCAGCTGTGATATTACACTACTGGGATAGGCACACTATCCATCATCCTGCCTGCAGGACAGCTGCCTGTCCGACCTCTGCCTGTATCCCACAAGCATCCAGGCTGCCCTGCAGGGCCCATCACCCTGATGATGTTTTCCATCACCCTGGCATCGTGTCACCCGAGGCAAATCCCCCAAACTCTTTGCAGGAAAAGCTGAAGGGCCCTCCCAGTGCTCCCCAACCACAAGTGGCAGAGGATGGCCATGTCCCTGTTGTCGGACACCTTGTCAGCTCCTAATCCGGACATGAGAAGGCAATTAGGGGCCGGGATCCCCTTCCCGAGGCAGCAGATGGGGCGCGGTGCCGCCGTGGGGCTGGGGCACGGAGCGGAGGGGCTGGCTCTGCCTCCTAATGTGTTCGCAAATCCTCCCCAGCTGAGGGGATTAAAGCCGGCATCTGGCTCGCTTTATAATATTAAAACAAAGGGAGTTGTAGGCGCCATGATCGGGGGCAGGCGAGGGAGGGAGCGGGGACGGGGGGGCTGCTACTCTGCTTGCCGTGCTGGGAAAGTCTGCAGGAATCCCCCCCCACCCCCGGCCCCAAACACTTCCACAAAGTTTTCCCTAAGGAATAAGCCCAGTGGAGGGGTGTTCACCCCACCAGCAGGGTGCAGGAGCCAGGGCCCAGGGGCGCAGGACAGTGCTGGGGGTGCTGGAGGCAGAGGGGGCTGTAGGGGTGGTTTTGGGGGGTGAGGGAGGTTTATATCTGCTTTTTCCACCCCGTTGCGCTGTTCTGGAAGCGGCAAGAATTCAGGAAGCCGGCGTGTGGTGAGTGCCAAGTCAGGCTGTACCGCAGCCAAGCCCCTGCTTGTTTTCTCGTCTTGCTGGAGCCAGTAAGTGACCTTATTAGCTTAGGGGGCAGCTGCCTTATTAACACACATCTGGCGGCGAGGGGGCCGCATAGTCCCGATATTGTCTCCCTGCCTGCTCCCAGCCTGGTGGTAAATGGCTGGGGGGGCTCGCCCTGTGGCTTCTCCCACCCCCCCAGTAGCAGGGTTGACATCCAGGCAGCCCCGCTCCCCCCACCCAGGGTATAAACCCCACCAGGGGGTTTATGCTGGAGGGGGCAGGATTAGGCAGATGGGGGTTTGGATTTGTTGGAGATTGTGATTTAAGATTATAATCTGTGTGAGGTTATAATCTGCAGGGGAGGGAGGGGTATGGTGGCCCTCCCTCAATATGGGGACTGTGCTGCCAGCATTCCCATGGATGCTGTCCC
The DNA here is from genome assembly GCA_013396695.1 of Sakesphorus luctuosus. Lineage (NCBI taxonomy): Eukaryota > Metazoa > Chordata > Aves > Passeriformes > Thamnophilidae > Sakesphorus > Sakesphorus luctuosus. The sequence goes on from VWZD01011466.1 coordinate 81,206, forward strand.
ATCTCCCACTGACCTTCTTTCCTGTGGTGCAGGCACTGCTTTTTGGGGGTGGCATCACCCTTGGGATGGGATCACTCAGAGGGGCTGGACCACCCATGCAGCATCCTCACATCCATGCCAGCTGCTGGGGTGGGCACTGGGATGTCCTCCTGGGTCAGTGTTGGAGTATCCTGCAGCAAGGAGAGCCTCCAACGTGCTGGCTTCGGGGCTTTTCCAGCACATTTGGCCCTTGAAGTGTGTGGGTGCCCAAGAGGATGTGAGCTGGGAGGCTCCTGCTGTGCCAGGACAGGGAGCTGGGGGCTTTGCCACGTGCTGAATCACCCCAGGCTCTGCTCCAGGTTGTCCCAGTGGGTGCACATCCCACCCTCAGCCACCCAACATCCCCATGTGGGACCAGCCCTGTGCCCAATGTCCACCCTCACCCAACACTGCCATGTTTCCTCTCCCTGGATATACTTGGAGTCAAGCTGGGGGGGGTCCCCTGTGCCACATCCTGGGGGACCTGGGGTGGGGGCAGCTGGAGCGCTGGGCGCCTGCCCACCCCTCTACCACACAGGGAAGCCCTTTGTCCCTCTTGGCGTGTGGGGGAACTCAGCAGCTCTTGGCTTCTCCCTTCTGTTTTGGAAATTCAAAACATTTGCAGGGCGGCCCACTCGCGCCCTGCCGCCACGGAGGGAGGCACTTGGCTGACTCCTCTGCTTTCCTTGGCCGCTTCTCCCTCATGCTCACGCTCGGGGGGGCCTTTTCTCCACCCCCTCACTCCACCTCCTATTTTTTCCCCCCCTCTTTATTTCCTATTTTTTCCTATGCTCTAAGCTTGGAAAAACACCATCAGCCTGCAGGAAAGGCCACCAAGGAGGACAGGGAGCAGAGCTCAGGGTGAGCGTGGTGGTGGCAGTGCCGGTGCCCGCTGGCCCCTGGCACTGACCTTGCTCCGCGCCGGGAAGGGCGGCTGTGCTGTGTAGCCAGAGCAGCCCTGAGCTGCACCAGCACTAATGAGCTCTGCCTGAGCAGAAGGATTAATTAGCTGCTGGGAGGAGGAGGGATCCTTCTGTGGTGGCTCCGGTGCCACTGGGCACAGCGGCGGAGCCTGGCACGGCACAGTGCCCAGCGCTGCGGCACCACCAGTGTTTTTGCTCAGGATGCTCCTAAGGGAGATGTGGTTATTCTCAGAGCAAATATCGTGAGCTAATGGGGCAGAGGAAACCCTGGTGCCATGCTAGGAAGCTACAAGAGCTGCTGATCAATCACCCAGCCTCCTGCTCTGTCCTTTTCTATTTTATCCCCCAAAAGAATCTTGTAGGTTTTGTTGGTTTTTTTTTTCCTGCATGGCTGTTCCTGTGCTGTTGTTCCTGTTGGAATGGGAACTGAGGGTGGGATATGGATGTGTTAAATAAATCCTGTGGGGTTTAAAATGACCCTAAAGGGGACAAGGTGGCAGCTGGCCAGTAGCTGTGCATGGGCAGAGGCTGGCTGCGTGCTGGGGCTCAGCCCTCACCCCCAAATTGAAAGGGCTCAGGGATGCTTAGGAGTTGGGGACTGTCACCCTCCTGGAGGGGGACCCCAGACCTGGCTTGGGGGTTTTGGCATCCACTTTAGCTGGAGGGATTTTGGGAGGGCTGTGGGGCTGCTCTGTGTGTTGTCCTCCCATCAGGTGGACAAGTCCTTTGGTGCCCCTCTCCTCTCTGAAGAGCCAGGCATGGGGTGAGGGGGACATTGTGGGGACCTTCGGAGAGACAGCAGGGACATCATGTCGCGGCCGGGAAGGTCGTGAGGACACGGAGCTTGAACTTGAATTAGATGGTAATTGCGACGTGCCTAATTACAGGGAAAGAGCAAATCACTCCGGTGCTTCATAGAGTGTCTGACACGGAATAACGAGGATAATTAGCAATCAGACGGGAAGCTGCTACCTCCCAGTCCCCTGAAAGCCCTGGGGAGCGCTGCTCCCACTCCTGCTCTGCAGAGCATCTGCCCCTCTGTGGGGTGTTGTCCCCCGCAGTATGTGACATCTGCCCCCTACTCCCCCGCCCCCGTATGGGACATCAGCCCAGAAAGCCACTCGAGCTGGGGTGAGGTGCAGCTGGTGGCTGTGTCCCCCTGTGCAAGGGGGTCTGGTGGCCGTGCCAGAGTCTGTCCCCACAGGTGTGCATGTCCAGGTGTCCGTCCCCACGTCCAGCCGTGCCGCTCGTGCCTGATGCCAGCAATGCATTAATGCTGGCTGACGCTAGAGCGCACCAGAAGCATGTCGTGACATCCTCCAGGGGACACGGCTCCCAGCAGGGCCACCTGCCCCGGCCACCTGCCCATGGCCACCGCGGAGTGACCCCGGAGGCACCCACGGCCACCCCGCAGGGGACCCTGGCTGCCCTCGGCAGCCACGGGGGATGTTGTTAATGGTGTCAGGGCTGTGATTGATGATGCCTAATTGCACTCAGAGGGATTGGGAGGAGTGGAGGGATGTGGTGCCCCAAAAAACGCCCCTGCCGGCTCAACCCAGCTACTGTCAACCCTGGGGGACTGGGAGGAGGGTGAGGAGCATCCGGCTCCCAGTTAGCTGCACCTTTTAGTGATGCTGTAGTTGTTTTAGGGAGTGTGTCCCCACTCGGGGAGGCTGGGCTGTGCTGGATGACTCATCCCAAACCTCATATCCCCCTATCCCAGAGGAGTGGGATAAAGGAACATCCACGGGACAGCATTGCCACAGGCAGGGGCTGATCTCACCGCCTCCAGACTCCTCCTCAACATCCCCCACCTGTCCCCCAGTGCGAGATCTGTCTACTGCCATCCAGGGGGGACTCGCTGTTCTTGGGCACATGACAGGGACCCTAAGGTTGAGAAATATCCTCCCTCAGCACATGGGGACCTTCCAGCCTCAAAGTGCTGCTGGTTATGTGGTGCCAGGCTGCTTTGGTGGCTTCCCTCCAACTCCTGCTTTCCCTGGAGGTCCTCACTCCTGTCCCCAGCTAGCATCCAGTCTGACACCCACAAGGACCATCTCTCTACCTGCTTCCCAGCACCTCCAGGGAAACCTACAGCAGATCCTGGTGTGGTTTGTGGACTGGTCCTGCCACTGGCATTGCAGAGAGGGCTGGGCATGCTGGTGGCACAGCAGGGATGGGTGTTCCTGGATGTCCCTGAGTGCTGGGGCAGGGTGGAGGGCACGCTTCCCTGTCCTCCTGCATGCCTGTCTCCTTGCTGCCTCTCCTCCTGGTTTCTCCTTTTTTGTTTCCCCCTCTTGGAGCAGCTGTTCTCTAATAAGCTGTTAATGATGATACAGTAAGTAGAAGCGGAGAGTCCTGCGGGAGCTGCCACGATTTGTGTAATTGGCCTCAGAGGAGACAGAAGTATCTAATATTTACATGCCGGTATTAGTCCCCTGGGAGCCTGTCTGGGCTGGCACAGGAGGCAGCTCCCAGCCTCAACCTGTCTGCTCCTAGCTGATGGATCCTCAGATCTCTAATGGATGGGAATAGCTGCTCAGGAATTGGGGGCATCCTCCCCCAAGAGCCTGGGAATGGCCGAGCATCCCTACAGCTCAGCACCCAACCAGTTTGTGGGAGCAGCAGGGTTTGGCTGAACCTCCAGAAGGAGGATGCTTTGGCATGGGGAGCCCTGTATGGTGTGGGATGGAGGCAGGAGCTGGGGATGTCCAGGCTGGAGCTGCCCAAGGTATGCTGACCTGGCTGTCAAGACACAAACATGCTCCTGAGCTGACTGATGCCTGGAGCAAGGAGCAGGAGTTGGAGAGCGATGCTTTCCATCCATTCACCAAGCTCCCTCTGCCCTGTGCCAGTGGGTGGGGTGGGTCCCCAGGAGCTGTGCTGGAGCTCCTGGATGGGCAGGTTTGGAAGCAGTGCTGGTGCTGTGCTCCCAGCTGGTCAGGTGAGCTGTGGGGCTGGGTGGCTGCTGGTGGAACTGCCACTCCTGTTCCTGCCTGCAGCTCTAAGGCCATAATGGAATGGGAAACTGAGGCACAGCAGGGCTGAGGAGCAGCCTGCCAGCTCTCACCCTGTGGGAGTCTTGCCCTGGGCCCCATCCTGTGCTGTAGCATGGACAGGGGAGCACCAGGGCTTTTCTGCTTTCCTCTGTATCCCTTGGTGTCCCCAGGTCTCTGGGGCTGTCTCCTCTTGGTGGGGGTCAGACACTGGTGTCACTGCCATGGACATGAGCTGTGTTGGGATGCTGGGGCCATGCTCACTCAGGTGCCCACATTCCTGCACCCCCAAAGCTGCAGTGACACCTGAAGGAGAGATTTCATTGGCTAGGGGTTGGCATGGAGGCACCCAGCCATGAGCAGTGGGGCCAGAGAGTGGGTACATCCCTATTCCTTGCCTGGGGCAGAAGATGGGGCATGCCATGGCACCCCAACCCATCTCCCACTGCATATTGGTGTGCTGGAGGGAGCCCCCAGCACTGTGGGATTGTGGGACCTTTTCCACCCAGATTCCCCCTTTTCCCATTGCCTTGGCAACCTCCAGCATGGCAGCTTGTTGCCTTCTGCAAGGGGATGTCTTGCCATGTGCCCTCCCCATCCCAGGGTGACCTCCGGGGAGGATGAGAGGGATGTGGGGGGCTGATGTGGGTGGCCAGGGGGGTTATTTTGCAGGGTGCCAGGCTGGGTACTGCTGTTCACCCCGCAGAATCAAAGGCACAGTGTTTTCCAAGTGTTTTCAAAAGGCAAATGGGCAGCTTTGCTTTGGAACTGGCTGGCCTCATCCTGCCCGCCAGGGCTGGGCTGTGTGCCACCAGGACCTGGCACCCGGGGTTATCCACGGGCTCCAGAGGGAGAACTGATTGTAAGGTGGAGGTCGCTGAGCCCTGCTGAGCTTGTGGCAGGGATGGAGGCACTCGGTGAAGTCTCCTGTTTGCATCGCAGGGGTGAGGAGCTGTTGGCTCCTGTCCATCTTTCCCTCCCTCCTTCCCTCATCCCTCCCTCCCTCCCTCTATCCCTTTTCAGATGTCCTCTGCACTCGGGATGTTCCAGCCTCTCTGTCCCTGGCTTCCTGCCAGCCCTTTCCCACACTCCCTAATCCCAGGCTCCAGGCGCGGCTGCTGCTGCGCTGAGAGCAGCTGCTTAAATCTCCACAAGCCAGGGAAGCAGGGCCTGGCCCTTGACCTCCTGGAGATCCCCGGGGGGTGGCAGGTTTGGCGTGGGGGCAGCAGGGGTGTCCCCAAGCCCCCTGCCATGTCTGCCACCCCTTGTCCAGGGCAGGGTGGATGGATTCACGTTGGCAAGGGGTGCGATGGGGAGCAGGGCAGCACTTCTGGGTGCTCACAGACTCTTGTGGGGTGCCGGGGGGTGTTCCTTGCCCCCCATGCCCCGTGTTTTGTGTGTATTTGGAGGGGAGGATCCCCCCACGGCCTTTCCTCCCTCCTGCCTGATCTGTTCAATCTGCTAAGCAGGGGAATAGTGCAGCCGCCATCTGTGAGCCTGCCAATAATGGGATTAACTCCTTCTCCTGGCCAGCGCTGAGCCTGACGGTGTTTCTGGCACTCCCTTCCAGGGGTACTCCCTCCTCCTGCCTGCCAGGGGCAGCCAACCCACCAGGACATACCGGTGGTGGTATCCCAGGGCAGTGATGTCCCAAGGCTGGGTGGGGACAGCTCCAATCTGCCCCCGCTCAGATCCGAGCTGCCAGCACGGATTCACCTCCTCTTGCCTCAGCTTTCCCCGCCCTGCCTCCGTGTCCCCCCGCCTCAGTTTTCCCCCTGCCTCAGTGTCCCCCTTCCACCTTAGTTTTCCCCGCTCCTGCCTCAGTTTCCCTCCTGTCTAGCAGGGTGCATTTTGGCCATTCCAAAGGGCTCTGTGCTCCAGGCAGTGCAGGAGCCGCTTTCCCTGCGTGGGAGTGGGGACAGGAGCAGGGGGGACCCGCTGAGCTGTGCCTGAATCCGTGCGTGGCTGTGGGTCCTGGTCCTCGAGGCGGAGGAATGCAGGGTGTGAGCCCAGCCCCTCGGGATGCTGCTCGGCGAGGGATGCAAGGCCACCCCGCTAGAGCTGCTGCCCAGGAAGGGATGTAGAGATGCCTGCCCACCCCTCGGGATGCTGCCCGAGGAGAGGTGCAGGGATGCAGGATGGGAGCACATCCCCCCGGGATGCTTCCCGGGGAGGGATGCAGGATGCAACCCCACCCCTGTGGTGGTGTTGCTCGGAGCTGGGGCAGAGGCGAGACCCCACGTGGCGATGTGGGGGGGTGTTCAAAGGACGCCCCCCAGCCCTGCAGCTTCCAGCCCTTTTCCCCGGGGCGGGATGCCCCCGCTAATCCTCTTAGGCTGCGCCCCGGAGCAGCTGGCGAGGCTGGCCCGGCCGCTGCCCATCCTCCCTCCCAACAGGTGCCCCGCGGCCCCCTCCCCGCCGGGGCTGGGCGGGGGGCTCGGGGCTCCCCGCAGCAGGCAGCGCCCCCCTCCCCTTCCCCCGGGGCCGGCCCGGGAGCGCTCATTAATTATCTAATCTTCCCTTTATGTTTAATTTACAGCCCCGCGCGGCTCTGGCCATATGCTGCTTTTGTTGTGTCTGGCTCTTTGTTGTGGCAGGCAGCGGGGGCTGGCGAGACCCCCCC
>VWZD01011466.1:88006-102039 GCA_013396695.1 Sakesphorus luctuosus
TGTACCCCCACGCCCTGCCTGTGCCCCCTGCCTCCCATCTGTACCTCCCCCACCCGTGTCTGCATCCCCCCTGCTTGTAACTCCAACCTGTGCCTGTACCCCTACCCTGTAATGCCCCTCCTGCCCTCCTCCCATCCTTGGGTGGGCACCCCCCCAGCCTTGAGGGGGTTTTCTTTGGTGAGGTGTGTGTAACCCCAGGTATAGAACCCTGTAACCCCTTGCCCTGACTTGATGTGTGTGGCCCCCCAGCTTTGCTGGGTGGGGGTGTTACTGGGGGGTGCCCCTGCTGTGGGTGGGTATCAGCACAGCTCGACCTGCGATGGGTACTTGGGGGGTGGCTCTGTGGAACTTGCTGCAAACTTTGTGAGCTGCTGCCAGGTTTCTTCTGTGCTTCCAGTTATTTTTTTAAGTAGTAAAACAAGTCTTGTGACCCCAGCAGGCCCTTATGCAGCTCTATTGGGGTGCATGGGGTGGACACCCCAACCTGGGGGCTGCAGCACATTGACCCACACTTGGGGGGTTCAGGTCTGGCTCCTGGGGGACAGTGGTGATGGGGAGGGGTATTTGGGGCATATGGCCCTGGCAGTGCAAGGCTCCGTCTGTGGCTGATGGAGGGCACCCCTGGGTGCTCTGCTGGAGGTGCTGAGGTGGGATTCATTCCCCTGTGAGGGATGCTGGTGGCTAGATGACCCTGGGAGTCCCTGTAGGGTTGCCTGCCTGGGTTTTGTCAGTCCTGCTGTGGGCAGGGGATGCCCAAACCTCCACCTCAGGGCTTGGGCAGCGCACAGAGGTCTGTGCTTGTGCTGTCTGTCCATCTGTCTGCACCTCCTGCAGCTGCTGCCCAGTCCCTGCCAGCCTGGGGTGAGGAGGGCAGCTGCCCTCCCGCATGGTGGGAGCTGTGGGAAGGGTGGCTGCCAAGTCACCAGCCCGGCTTGGCCTCAGGATCCGTGTTCCAGGCCAAGTGCTGGGCTTGGAGAGCCCCGACAGCAACATGTAAGGTCACCATGACCGCTGGTGAGGTGGCCCTGCCAGGGCTTGCTGGCTCCTTTGTGCCAGGAGCCACGACGTGGGGGCAGGGGCTGGACCTGTGGCCACCGTGCCACATGTCACGTGAACAGCCCTCGTTTGGTGGGCACAGGAGGCAGCTGGCTCCACATCCATCCTGCTGCCAGGCATCCTGGAGTCTCGGGATGGACAAGGGGCTCCTTGTCCCCGAGGGGATGCAGCGGCTTAGGGAAGCCATATCCTAAGGTGGGACGTGGCAACAGGGGACCAGTGCCAGCTGCTAGCACGGGGCTGGCACCGGCTGATCCGTACATGTATCCTGGCAGCAAGGTGACATCCCTGCTGCAGAGAGGGAGACAGGGTGGGCAGCAGTCCACCCTAGCCCCATGACTTTGTATGTGGCTGTCCCTATGCAGCCCCTTGTGCCGCCGGGGTGACTGCTCAGGTTCTTTCTGGGATTGTTTTCTTCTGACCAGGTGTGAGGAGCTGAGAAGGGGTCATGTCGCCCTGGTGGCTCGTGGCAGGTGGTCACTGCTGCCATCTCTCTGTGTGCCTGTCCCCATACAAAGCCCTGCTCCTCCCTCCCTCCCAGCCCCATGCTGCAGGGCCACTTGCCAGGAGAGTAACCACAGCTCTAAGCCACAGCAGGTTTGTGCTGTGTGTCAAAAGAAGGAGCCAAAATATGAGGCAGAATATGGGGTCTCCCCATGGCTGCCCACCCCTTGCCCATGCCCCACCATCCCTGCCGGCTGGGGAAACTGAGGCAGTGGGGCAGGAGGCGGCTTGCCTGAGAGATCCAGTGCCAGGGCTAGGGAGAACAAACAGGATTCTTGGCACGGGCTGGCAGTGCTGTGCTCTGCCTGCAGGCGAGGGTTGCTCTTTGCCGGGTGTGCAGTTTTGCTGCTGTGCTGCTCCCCAGCTCTGGCACCCTGCAGACTGTGGCTCTGTCCCTACAGGTGACACTCCCTCACCTTGGTGCTGGTGAAGGGGGCAGTTGTTCCCCCTGGGGCTGGCTGTGCTCAGCACTGTGTGTGGCAGGGCTGTCACAGAGAGCCAGTTGGCCTTGGCCTCCTGCCTGCTGCCGTGCCCTTTTCCAGAGGCAGCTGCCTGTGGGCATGGCTTGGCAGCCGTCCTGCCTGTGGGCTCGGCCAGGGCAGGACCCCTGCTGCCCTGGGCCACCGGATCACATCGGCACAGGGTTGCAACACCCGGGGCCACAGCTGTCATGAGTTTGCAGTTCTCAGCTCAGCAGTGGCTTTTTCTTCCAGGTCTTCACACCAGCTCCCTCCCTAAGGTAGAGCCTTTCCAGGGCAGGCTTAGAGAGGATGAGGGGGGAGCCAGTTCTCCCTGCCCTGCCAAAAAGTCCCTCTGGAGAGGTGCCCAGCGGCGTCACCCCTGTAGAAGTGATGTGTCAGCTCTGAAAGCACCTGGATTTCCACCTCGGTGCTGTGTGCAGGAGGGGGCTGTTCTGCCACTTCCTGGACTAACTGGATCTCTCAGGGGCCCAGAGCACCTGCAGGGTGGTGACATCCCACAGTCCATGCTCGGTTCTGTGCATCCCTCCCCTGCCAGCTCACTTGTCAGCTAATGGCGCAGCTTATTCCTATGGCTTTTTAAGTGCTTAATGGCGCGCGGGGCTAATGATGTGGCTCCCTCTGTTTGTGCCGCCTGGATAGATGGATGGTGTTGGGGCTTGGCGCTGTCTGAACCTCCAGGAATGGGACAGGGATGAGAAGGGGCCCAGTTGATGTCCCCTGGAGCTGGGGGCTGCGAGCGGGCGTCCGCCTGCCCGCCTCTCCTCCCTCCTCTCCCCTGCATGGCTGCTCCAAGCAGTAATGTCACCATAAACGATATTTATCACGAGGTGATAAAAATCTATTTCCAGCGACCTCTTGGAAATGGCCCTCGTAAAACCAGGCAGCAGACGGAGGCAGGAGGCAGACAGCAGGGAGGGGGCACAGGCAGGGAAATGGCTGTAATCAGCTGAGGAGCAGAGGCTGGATCTGCTGGGGAGCCAGCCCTGCCATTCCTGACCCTGGAAAATTGATGGCAGCCGTGAAGGCCAGAGGGCTGCCCGGGCACAGCTGGGCAGATGCTCGGGCATCCCAGGGCTTGAGCATCCTGGGATGCAGCATCCAGGCTGTGAAGGGAGGAACAGAGCAATGTTCATCCTTAGGCAAGCAGGATGGGAGGTGTCTACCAGCCATCCAGGGGTGTTCCTAAAGTGGTATCTCCACTTGAAGATGCTGAAGCTGGTCCTAGAGCATCAGATTGGGATGGGATGCTGAGCTAGCCAGCTTTCCCCTAGTGCTCCAAACCATGGGGACTAACTCCCACTGGCAGGCACTGCTGGGTCACCCATTGCACCCATATCCATGCAGGGGTGGGCACTATTGGTACCACAGCCCTCCCAGCTCCATCCCTTCACTGCTGATGGCTGGGTGCTGATTCAGCATCCTGACACTAATTACTCAGCCCGTCCTGGATCCTGGCTGTAAATTCTCCGGCAGGAGCAGGCTGGGCAGCAGAAAGCATCCCTGGCTCCTTTCCCTGCTGACCTGAGTGGGGACCTGTGGTCCTGTGTAATTCATTGGGGTGCTGTGTCAGCAGAAGGATGCCTTGTCCTCCCCCACCCACCTTTGGGGTGCACTGCCCACCCCAAAATCCTTCATTCCTACTGAGCATCCTTCCTGACTGTCTGACACTCAATCCCACCTCTGTCCCCACCATCATGAGGGACACCCTGGGTGACCCCATGTCCCCACTGTACCCTGAGTGATGCTGCTGGTCTGGACACTCCTGAGGGCTTTGCTGAGTTGAGGGAGAAGGCACCTGGGCCACCTCTGTGGGGCTGGAGAGGTAGGATTTGCTCCTAAAAGTAGGGACAGGGCAGGACCTCCAGTGTTGTTCCCCTGGGGGAGGAGGGATGTGAGGGAGGACAGCTCCCAGCTTCAGGGTCTAATCTGCTGTCCTGATGAGGAGACTTTAATCACTTAAAATAATTAATTAGGTGGGGCTATGGTTGGACCCAGGGTGTCCCCTGCCTAGAGGTGGCTGCCTTGGGAGGGGACACAGGCTGGTGGGGAGGGGGCTAGCTGGCATACAGCTCCCAGATGTGGATCCTTGCAGGGCTGTGCCAGGAGGGGACAGCAGGGAGGATGGAGGCATCCAGGAGGATGGGAACATCATCTCTTGCATATGCAGAGCCCTCAAAATGACCGTGGAGGGCTGTGGTGGGCTCAGGGACTCGATGCCACCATGGAACTCTGTGCCCGCCTGCCCTGCGTGCCCGGGGCGCACAGTGACACGGCAGAGTGTGTGTGGCAGGTATTATCCTGCATTAAAGTTTCCCCTTGCAGATGGTTCACATTTAATCTGCGGCTTAACGCAGCGCCGGACCTGGCGGTAAGTCTGTCTTTAGATGGCAGGCGGGAGCCGGGAACGGGCGCTAAGCTGCCCGCGGGATGGAGAAGGGGGACACGGTGGATTGAGGGACACGGATTGAGGCTTTAATGCCGCTGCGTTGCAAGCTGATTGCCCAGCCGGCGTGTGGCCCTCGCTGGGACTTGGGGGATTGCAGTGATGTGCCCCTGCCCCAAGCTGGGTGGGGACCCCCAGCCCTGTCCCCTCACCCAGCATGGCGAGCTTGGCAGAGCTTTGCACCCACCTGGGTGCTCCTCCCTGCCTCAGTTTACCCCCAAGTGTGCTGCAGGGAGTGGCACATATGGGAATGTCCCGAAAACATGAGCCGCTGTGGGGTGGGTGGGATTTTCCACAGTGAAAAGCCCCTTGGGGCAGCCGCCTCTCTCCAGGGCAGGTATTTAGGGTGGCAAGGAGGGGACATTCGCTGCAGAGTGTCCAGCAGCTCCGGAGCTGGAGGTAGGTGAGCTGGGCATCTGTGCCAGGCTGTGGTGTTCCTGAGATGGGGATGGGGAGTGCGGGGCATGGAGCAGGGGCTGGGGCTGAGCACAGCATGTCCTGTGGGGTCTTGGAAGGATTTGGGTGGCAGGCAGAAAGCTGCATCCCTCCTCTCCTGGTATGGGGCTCTGTGGTCATGGGGGGACCTGGAGCCGAGGCTGTGGAGCAGTGGCAGTGGGAGGTGGGAGCTGCAGTGACATCCAAGGCCAAAGAGTCACTGCTTCAGTCAGGGTGGTTTGTCTCAATGTGGAATGGCACTATTTTATCTCTTAACTCTGGAGACTAATGATGGCAAAGACTCTGTGCTGCACAGCCTTGAGGAAATCCATGCAGATTTGAAAAGGCTGATTGTTCCCTGCAGGGCCAAGAGCAGGGCTGGCAATGATGCTGCCAGCCCTGCTGTCTGAGCATGGGGGAGATGCTCACATCCTCCCCAGCCTCAGTTTCCCTGCCTTGAGAGCAGGATGGAGGCAACATTCCCCAGCCTGGCAGATGTAAACCAGAACTGTGTGTCCCCATGGTAGGACAGCAGTTGCTCTGGCACTGCGCAGGGAGTGGGTCCCACATGCCCAGCCAGCCTGGCCCTGGGGTGATGGGGGGGAGCATGGGGGGCGAGCATGGGGGGCTCTCGTGGAATTGGGGTGACATGGGGCTCAGCATCAGGGTCCTGGCATTCCTGGTGCCTTGTGCATTGCCACCAGCCATGGATTATCCCACAGTATGGGGAAACTGAGGTACGGGAGGTGACACAGCACAGCCAGGGCTGTTGAAGCAGCGAGCAGCCGCCAATCCCCATGCCCAGAGCCCCAGAGGAGCTCGAGGAAAAGCCAGGAGCGAGCGGCTGCGTGCCCCCCGCCTCCCCCTTCATCACCTCCCTGTTCGCTGGCGAACAAATGTCTGTTCTTGCAAAAAAAAGAAGTGACAGGGGTCGGCGCAGCGCTTTCCACATGACCTGCCCGGGAACAGAGGACGTCTTTGTTAATCCAGCGAGCTGTCAGTTCAGCCTCTTCACAAAAGGCATAAACCACTTATTGCTGCTCTCACCCCTGACCCCGGATCCGCCTGCGCGCCCTCCATTGTGCCGTCTCGAGGAAGCTGGCAAACAATTTTGGCTCCAGCTCCCCCTCCCCGCCGGCGGCTGCACGCGGGGGCCGCCGCTCGCCCCGCCGGCCTGGGGAGCCGCTGCGGGGGACCCCCCTACACGCACCATCCCCCCCGGCCGCATCTGCGCGCCCGCCGCCTCGCCTGGCAGCTGCTGCAAGGGGATGGGGGCTGCCACAAAGGGACCACCTCCCTCCCTCCATCCCTCTCTCCCTCCCAGGGTTGCCAGAGCAGCTGGCTGGAGCCCGCAGGCTGCAGAGAGGGGATGCTGGGTGCTGCACCCTGTGGCCCCCCAGCCGAAACCCCATAATGAGAGGGGACAAAAGCTCCTTAGGGTCCCTGGCTGGGACGGGCTGGGACGGCGGCTTTAGCCAAAGCCGCTTATGGCTCGGCACAAAGCTGCTGGGAACAGCCCAGCTCGCTGGGGCCGGCATGGATGGGGTGATGCTCTTGCCCCGCCAGCCCCACGGTGCCCAGGGGGTCACACAGGGTGACAGCCGAGGGTGGGGGGCTGAGCACATGCCGCCCACCCCGTTTCCCTATGCCCAGCACCCGGACCCTGTGGCAGGGCCAGTGCGTGCTGGAGCAATTAGATGCAGTCACTTTGGGGCTATATATAACCCAAATTGCTGCCTGCAGCTCGTTAGCTGCTGTCAGAGCCACTGCGACCGCAGCGCTGAGGTGGTGTCGCCAGGGAGGCTGGAGGGTGACGCGGGGACCTGCTGCTCCCCAGAGATGGGAAAGCTGGGGGGGCTGTAGTTGCACTCAGGTGGGCACAGGGTCAGACCCTCACTGTGGATGGGGTTTCCAGGGGGCATGTGTTTCCCTCCACATGCTCCCAGTGGGGCGCTTCACTGGTCTGCGGGTGGACTGCGGTGACACGTGGGTGTCACAGTCAGGCCTTTCCCTTGCCTGGTGTTCGTGGCCTTGCAGCAGAGCCTGGCCCCTGGGTCAGGGTGCTCAGCCATGGGAGGTCCACTGGTGCATCCCTTGTCCATGCTGGTGCTGTTTCCAGCATCGTCTCCCCATGAGGCATCCAGCCTGACCACAGTCTCCAGCCTCTTCCATCCCTGCTGGTTCCCGCCTGGGCTCGCCGACACGTTGCGGCTCTGCCGGCACACACCGGCCCCCGCGCCGGGGAGGAGCGCGGCACCTCAGGCTGTCTGGGGGCAGCTGCGAGATGAGTGCGAACATATTGTGTGGGCTCCTGGAGCAGGCGTCACGGTGTCGCTGCAGGAGAGCGAGCGGGAACCGCAGCCCCGCCGTGACAAACGGCTCCGGCACAGCCACAGCCATGCCCACGCGGGCGCCACGGCACAGCCAGCATCGCCGCTGCACCAGGACGAAGGGCAGGGGATCTGAGTGGACAGTGATGCTCATGGGCTGACCCCACCTGCCACCGCTGCAACCCATCCCTCCAGCTGTGTTAATTTGCTGGGGGTCCACATGCCAGTCTTGGAAAGGGTTAACGGCACTGTGTCTTGCTCTGGAGCCTATTGTTTCTTTCCCATTTTTTCTCCCCCCTCCCCGTTTTAATGAGGGGTTAGCACAGCTGTAATTGCAGGTTCCAACTTTCCACCAGCAAACATGACTGAGAAACTTTAAACACGGTGGGGATGCACAGATCCAGCCACCACCCCTGCTGTGGGCACCCACTGGGGCCAAGCCGTGACACCAGCAGGGACCTCAGCTCTCCTGGGAGACCTCAGCCTGCTTTTATGGGAAAACCCTCTGTTTTCAGGCTGCTGGGATGTGGATGAGGAGGGCAAAGACTTCTTGGAGGAAGAGCAGCTGGAACCGTCTGGGGGAACGCACGGCAGGGGCTGGGCCTGCCACGGCCGTGATAAAGCCCCAGCGGGAGCCAGGGGGCTCCAGGGCCTCCCCAACAAAGGGAGCCAGGGGAAACCCGCTCCCACAGCCCTCAACACTCCAAAACCACCTTTGATCCTGAGCGCCGCCTCACAGGCCTTGGGGGAGACAGGAGACTGCCCGGTTTGCCCTCACCAAACCTTACAGCTGGGTGCTGGCACTCTCTGCATTTTGGGAGGTGCAGGATGCGGTCTCTCCTGTGCCAAGCATCCTCCTCACTTCATCCCTTGCTCGTTCACGGGAGCTGGCACACAGGTTGTGCCAAACCCCATTGCCGGTGCAGCTGTGCCGGTGCTCGCTGGGCTCCGTGCCTGCCGCCCCACCGGGGCGATGCCAGCCAAGAGGCGAAGTGCCAGGATTGCATCCACCCCCAGTGCTCTGGCTGCTGGCAGCGTGGGGGTTTTCCGGGGTGCTGCCACCTGGGAGGGTGGAGGTTGGAGCGATGCAGCAGGGGCTTCGCTGTGCCCGCGGCATTCCCCTGGGTGGCGTTCCCGTGGGCGGTGTTCCCGTGGGCAGCATCACTGCTGCGCACACTGCAGCCCGTCCTGGCGGCAGGCGAGGCACAGGGGAGGTGGAATGGGGAAGCCGTTCTTTTGGATGTCCTGAAGGCACAGGAAATGCACTGGCGTGGCCTCCTGTGTGCTGGATCCCTCACCAGGGAGCACTTTGCTTCCCTGCTCCATCGCTGCCATCCGGAGAAGCCAAGGGGAGAGTGAGTGCCCCTGAAGGTATTTAACCTGGTGACAGAAGCAAAAAGAATGTGCCTATGTCAGGGAGGGACAGACATGGGGACACCAGACACAGGGACACCTTTTCCTGCCCTTGGTGCCATCATGTCCCCTGGCTGCCAGGCTGCCTGCCTGAGGCACCAAGCCAAGGGCATGCGGGGCACCATGCTGGGGGGGGGGGCACAGGTGACATGGGTGACATGAGGTCGGGCAGTGGTTCTCTGTGCTTGTGCCTTGAGGTCACCAGCTGTGTTTTGACCCCACTCAAACTCTCCATGACCTTTCTACTGAGGACCTGCTGGGGTAGACGGGAGCAGATGCCACATGGGTGGATTGAGGAGTGTCATGCCATGGGTCTGTCCCTGCCAGCTCTGGTTGGAGATTTTTCTCCATGGTCTGTCACTGCCCATCTCCCCTGGCTTGCAGCCCTGCATGCTAGCTCAATTTTTCCTGTGTTAATAACATCATAACAATATCACATTGATGTCACCTCGCTGCACACCTACCCCTGACCTGGATGCTGCCCAGGGCTGTGCCCTGTGTCCCTGATCCCTGCTGTGGATGTCCTGTGAACTGTTGCAGGCTTGTCCTTGAACCATTCTGTCCATCTGCAAACTCTCTTGATGCATGTCATGAGCAGGCTGACCTCAGCTCAGCACCATTTGGCAGGTGCAGACGCCTGGTTCCCTTTCTCCATCCCTGAGAAGATGCAGGATAAGCATCTCTCAGAGCTAGGATGAGCTGAGCATCACCACAGGGGGACATAAGGGGGGCTGCCAACTCTCCCCTCAAATTTCAACACGTGGTGGCAGAGCACTCCTCCCTCCCAGCCTTTTCCTGAGCACCTCAGGGTGCTGCTTAGCAAATTAACACCCAAATCAACCCGCTCGCCTCTAATTGGGGGTGAGTCTTTGAGGATGTGGCTGGGGAGGAAGCCCCCCCTCCAAGGGGCTGCCGCCATGCTTTATCTGGGTGGACAGATCCCTCCTAATTGAGCAGATATTCCGTGTTCGCAAACAGATGGCTCCTTTGCATCAATTATTCCTTATCTGTGTAACCGGGGATGATTTGCTGACAGATAGCGCCGGGTGAAGTTAAAGCAAGGAGGCGGCTGGTGCTCCATGATGGAGCCTGGGGGGTCCCAGGGGACATGGGGGGAGGGGGGGTGTCAGATCCTCGGTGCCCCTTGGGCAGGTGGGACCCATCTCCTGTGCTTTTGTATCTCAGCATCTCTTGGCAGGAAAATAGAGGGGGTGGGGGATGCCACTGCCATGAGGTTGATAGATGGGTTGGGGTGTAGGCTGGGGCCTGCAGGGCTGCTCAGGCTCCCCAAGAAGCAAAAAGAAGGTGCCAGTCTTGGCCCAGCTGCCAAAACGCGCCTTCCCCGCCACAACCCCGGCCATGTCTTGCCCAATGCTTCTGTGACGCAGGATGGGGAGTGATTAATGCTAATTAATGATTAGTTGCTCCAGGTATCAAAGTGCACCTCAGCCCTTTCCCATGCCCACAGGTTGGGGATTGCTGCCTGCTGCTGCTGCCACTGGCATTGCCTCAGGAAGAGGAGCAGTGGCAGAGCATCCCCCCTGAGACATCCCTGCCACCTCCAGGGATCCCACACCAAGCATTCAGGGATGGGGACTGATCCCTTGGCTTGTCTCCTGCCCACTGTGAAAGTCACCTTCTGTTAATCGTTGGGACAGAGAAGAGCATCCCGCCATCACTGGGGCAGCCAGTGGCACCCTGCCAGTTGGAGCTGGTACACGGTGGCACTTGAGGACTCACGGGATGTGCCAAGCACTCGCGGTTGTGCGGTGCTGCCATATGGATTCCATAAATTAAACCTTTCCAGGAAGCAAATGGTAAATTTATATGTCCGCTCGTGTGTGTGGCTCATTGAGACTGAGGGCTTCCCAGCAAAGTAACCATGGCACTTCAGCTCTCCACATTTATGGGAGTAATCCTGAGAAAAACTGGATCAACATAAAATCCTCGACATGCTGCAGCTGTGGCCCTAATGTCCTAAAATCAGGAGCACAGTGTCCCTTTTGGATGCCACCTGTGGCAGGAGGGAGGTCACCTGCATCCCACTGTGCACAGGGTGGGCACAGCATCCTGGGGACCAGTTCAGACCTTGGTCTGGGTGAACCATATGTCTGTCTATCTCAGAGCAGCACGGCGGTGCCAGGATGTGTGTGGTGTCGCTGGATGTTGCTTGATTAAAGCTAAACAGGAGTGGTGACAGCCCAAACTGTGTACCTGGACACACCTCACACGGGAGAGTGATATCAACATCAAACTCAGGGCCACACCAGCACCAGGGCACACCTGGGTTCGAGGAGGGGGTCTGTCCCCAAACAGGACGCGGCAGGAATGCCATCCCCATCGCAGCAGCACGTTTTCCTCGCCCGCCTGGCAGGGAAGGCGATGAGGGGTTGTTGATCTCGAGTAAACACTGCCCGGTTGAGTAATCGGGAGCTGCCTAACCGGCCAGCTGCTGCCGGCGGGCAAGGG
This sequence comes from Sakesphorus luctuosus, assembly GCA_013396695.1. NCBI lineage: Eukaryota > Metazoa > Chordata > Aves > Passeriformes > Thamnophilidae > Sakesphorus > Sakesphorus luctuosus. Next base: position 99,139 of record VWZD01011466.1, read on the forward strand.
GACGCCGCTTTGATTCATGTCCTCGCCCCCCCTGCAGCCTTTCTTGTCTTGCTGTGCTGGGAGCCATCGGCCGGATCCAGCTGTAGCCCCGCGGCTCGGGCTGGCGTGCGGCTCCCGCGCCGGCCACGTGCACCGGCCGGCAGGAAAACAAAAGCATCTTGTGTCTGTGCGCCCCGAACACCCCCAAACCCGTGCCCCCCACCCCGCACGGCTGTGCTCCGACCGGGAAAGGGAAAGGCGCTGAGTCTCTGTCCTGCTTCTCTTCTAGGCGTCCTCTTTGTCCCTGGAGACAGTCGCCACCAAGCCTGTGGCCGGCGAGCCCCGGGGCGCCGGCGCTGGGGAGAGCCCGGGGACGGGCAGCGCTGTCCCGGACATCGGCCAGCGGACGGCTTTGGATGTGGAGGGCGCGGACGCTGGAGCCACAAGTAGGTGATGTCGGGTGGTACCAGGGGGTACAAGGCTGCCATCCCCAAGGGCTATTCCCTGCCCCACTATGGGGTGCACTGTCTGCCCAACGTGCCGCTTGGGTCTCTTGGTGAAGGCTCACACCCAGAGGTCTGGGGTTGGGATCCAAAACCCACAGCCCCACCAGGAAGATGACCCCGATGGTACCGCAGTCCCTGCCCGCTGGCCCCGGGGCCGTGAGTCAGGCTGTGGGCGCCAGGGAGAGCCGTGGTGTTGGGCTGGATGTGCTGGGGAGTCGGGGGGGCCCCGGGGCTGGGCTGGGCCACAGCTCCCGGGACTCAGCCGCCCTGTCCATCAGGAGCAGCAGCATTTTTAGGAGAGGCATCACGCGTGCTTCCCGCCCGCCGCCTCCCTGGACCGGCTTGTTTGCCAGCCCTTCCCGGCGGGCGCGCCGTGCCGTGTTGTGCTGTGCCACGCCAGGCTCCTTTGATCCGGTAACAACCGCCAATGCCGGTTCCTGGTGTTGGGCTGGGAAGAGCTGGGAACCGCAAGGTGCAGCGGGCAGGAAGCCGGGGCGGGCAGGGAGCCGGGGGAAAGCCTGGGCGCCAGGAGGCTGCTTGGTGGGGGGTTTGTGACCCTCCCACATCCCTAAGGAAGTGCACTTCCCAGGAAGGCGGTGGCCCGTGTCACCCATCAATCAACCCCATAGGGATTTGGCCCCGCTTTGGGACCCTGCAAGGCGCTGTATTCCCCGAGGGTGTGGGTCAGGATGCATTTACAAGCTGCTCACAGCCCAGCCAGCAGTGGCGTGGATGCAAGCTGGGAGCCGTGGCCTGGAACGGGCCCGCTGGAGTCAGCCCGGGATTTATTACCCTGCCAGTGGCTGCCGGGCAAAGGTGACAGTGACTAATGGCTTGTTACATGCCTGCCACATCTCATCTGTGCACCGCGGCCGGCTGCCGTGCTCCCACCCCGGTGTGCGGGCAGCCTGCGTCCCTTCCCGGGGGGAGACATGGGGGCAACCCCCCCCGTGCCCCCACAGGGACCTTGGCCGGAGCGGGTGACAATGACAAGTTGGACAGCTTGGCATGGAATCCATCCCTGTGCCAAGCATGGAGACCCGTTCTGTCAGCATTCCCTGTGGCCAGGCATAGTCCAGCTGGCATGCCTGGGAGTACCACCATGTCTTGAGGGTGGTGACACATCCCAGGGTGTCCTGGTGAGCTTTGTGTGACACACAGGACTTCCCAGTGCACAAAACCTCTTGGTGGTTCCCAAACCCTGAGCCACCGCTCTGCCAGCAGGGTGGCAATCTAATGCCAGGGTGATCGGGCTGGGATGTGGAGGGGATCCTGTGTGTGTGTCCGGATGGATGCTGATGGAGCCACAAATGCATTCACTAGGAAAATTAAAAAATTAACAGGCATTGGCTCGCTCTAGATTAGTAAAGGCAGGAGATAAAAGCGGCTCTTTATACCTTGTGAGAATTGCTGATAAGGGCATTTGTTCCTCTGTATTCTTTAAAAAGAATGCAATAAAAATTTAAAATAGAATGGGAAAAGGGAGACAGAGGGGGGGAAAAGCACGAGGAGGGCTGGGGAGGGTGTCGGGCAGTGCTGGCGCTGCGGCAGCACCAGTGTGGCGGGCAGTGGGGCCTGTTGGAGGAAGAGGAGGAGGAGGATGGAGGGGCCGAAGAGGTGAGGGTGAGTCGGGAAGGTGTTTGGGTGGGTGTGCTGGTGGAGTGGCAGTTTGTTTGGGGACAGCTGGGTGTCCCTGTTGTGGACTGCATCTCCTCCTGCAGAGATGCCAGTTCATGGCTGGCAGTGCCAGGATGAGATTCCTTGCTGAATCCTCCCTCCTGCCTGGGGAAGGTGGGGGTCCAGCCTGTCTGAACCAGCCGAGCTTGCCTGGCACATGCAGCCAACCAGAGTGGCTGGTGAATGATGGGCAACTTCCTCCATGTGCGAGTGGGCTGAGCCCCACCCTGCTCATGTCACTGGTGTCCCCAAGCCCAGGTGTGGGCAGAGCCCTCAGGGTGACAGTGGGATGGCACAAGGGTGACCACCACCTTTCCCACCTGGGAGGGACAGTGCTGTCCCCATTCCCGCACCCAGGGCAGGGGATGAACAAGGGTGCACCAAGGGGACTGCCATGGGAACATCCCTTATCTCTGTAGGGTCTGGATTCAGGACCACCCTGGGTGCTCACTGTGATGGGTTGTGCTGGCACCCCTGAGCTTCACGGGGTCCCACAGCCTTTTTGGTGTTCCAAGTAGTTTTGAGGTGGGGGCCAGAGGGCAGGATGCCACCCCAACCTCTTGCCCCCATTGATCTCTGCATTCTGGGAGGGGGTCGCCTGTGCTTTGGGATCAGGGCTGTCACCCCTCCATCACCCTAATTCTTGGGATGCTAAGGCGGGAGGGGAATCCCCGGTTCCCCCCCCCGCCCCCGTCTTTCCCCGGGGGATCCCCCCTCCCCGGTGCATTGGGGGGTGACC
>VWZD01011466.1:102145-134552 GCA_013396695.1 Sakesphorus luctuosus
GGGTTGGTGTGACCCTGCCACCCGCAGACCCCCCTGCCAGCCCCTCCGTCGGGGGTCTGGTTTGGGGGATGGAGGTCACCCTGGGGTCAGGGGACCCAGCGGCGTGGGGGACACAGGTCACCTCGGGGCTGAGAGAAACCGTGTTGTGGGGGATGGAGGTCACCCTGGGATTGGCGGACCCCATGATACAGAGGGTGGAGGTTGCTCTGGGATTTGGGGCTGCTGCTGTCTGGTGAATGGAGGTCACCCTCGAGTTGGGGGACCCTGTGGTATGAGAGGCAGAGGTTGCCTTGGGTGTAGGGGTACCCATGGGGTGGGGGGCAGAGGTCATCCTGGAATTGGGGGACCCTGTTGTGCGAGAAACAGAGGTCACCCTGGGCGTGGAGGAACTCATGGTGTGGAAGACCAAGGTCACCCTGGGTTGAGACCCCGTGGTGTGGAGGACAGAGGTTGCCTGGGGTTGGTGGTTACTGTGATGTGGGGCACTGAGGTCACCCTGGAGTTGGAGGACCCCATCCTGTGGGGACTGAGGACACCCCAGATTTGGGATACCCCATGACACAGAGGGTGGCAGTCACCCTGGGCTTGAGGTAACACTGTTGTTTGGGGGATGGAGGTTACCCTAAGCTGGGGACCCTGTGGTGGAGGGGATGGAGGTCGCCGTGTGGTTGGGTACCCCATCCTGTGGGGGACAGAGGTCACCCTGAGCTTCAGGCACCCCATAGTGTGGTGGACACAAGGCACGGGGAACCCCATGGTGTGGAAGCTGGAGGTGGTCCTGGAGCTGGGGGGATGTTGGTGGGAGATGAGACCCACTGAGTGCTGCAGGCTCAGGGTCCAGTATCAGCTGAGGTATTCTGTCCCTGTGACCCACGCTGGCACAGAGACCCTTGGGGTCATTTCCCACGGCTGGCAGGGCACAGGGTTGCTCAGAGCCGTGGCTGGTGGCACCAACCTTGGCTCTTTGTGCCTGGCTGCCTGTACCTCTCAATCCTAGCACACAGGCTGCTGTGTGGGGCTGTGCCTCAGTTTACCCATGCACCACTCCGTGTTTCTGGACACTCAGTACCACCGGAGCTGGGGAGGAACCGCATTGCTGATTGAGCCCTGCAGCCTGACATGAGGAGCCTGGGCACCGCACCCTGTATTGGGGTGATGCCGTAGCCCCGGCGTCTCGCCTGCTGCCATGTTTATTGCCCTACTCCATCCTGGCTCTTCCAGCCCTGCCTGTGCCACCTGCTGTGCCCTTCGCCCTGGGGCCTGCTGGCTCACCATACCGTGCCAGCACCTGCACCCTGCATTGTGCTGCGTCCAAGCAACTGCTTTGCATGATGGCATCGGTACCAGTCCCCAGTTGGTGGCATCTGTCATTCAGATGCCCCATCAGTGGCATCTGTCCACAAGTGCCCACTGCCAGCCCTTGGAGTAGCAGAGTGAGTGCCACGCTCTCTTCGTCCTCATCCTCTTTCTCCAGCTCTGAGCCAGGGCCGGGGACAGGGAGCTGGGATGGGTGCTGTGTGGGTGCCCTTTGGGCCACGAGCAGGATCCAGGGAGGGAGTTAATGGAGGGAAAAGGCAGCGGGAAGCTAGTGCCTCTTCCTGCAAGGGCGCGCGTGCGCGTGCGAGCACCGGGGTGAGCCCGTGTGGTTTGTGGGTGTGAGCAAGGGGAGCGTGCTCCCGGCTGCGTGTGTGCCTGGCAGCCTGTTTGTGTAACCTGCTGGGGAGGTGTTGGGTGTGACGGTGACGGTGGCGTGGCAGGGCTGGCTGGCCAAGGCCAGCGGCTCCTGCGGGGCTGGGGAGGTCAGTGTGCATGGGGAGGGCTGGCTGTGCACATGTGTGTGTGTGTTGCACAACCCAAGGGTGTCAAGCGGGGCGTGCTGAGTGTGCTCACCCCCCTCGCTGGGTGCACACTGGGTGTACGTGTGTGTGCACATCCCGCTGTGCCTGTGATCGTGTGCACGCACGAGTGTGGAGCGCATGGGGCCTTTTTTGGGTGCAAGTGTGAGTGTGTGTGTGTGTTGGCTGCAGGGCAGGGAGCTCAGCGGAGGAGACAGTGGCTTTGGTGGGGGGCCAGGCTGCCGGGAGGTGCAGAGGGGGTGCTGAAGGACGCAGGACAGTTTATCGCTTCTTGACATGCCAGCAGCTGGGACAGGGCTGCAGTCTGGGGGGCAGCTTGAGCAGCAGGCATTAGTTCTAATCTCTGCTCTGCTGGTTGTTCCTACGGCCCCTCAGCCCTCTCCCCCAGGTGCTGCCCTTCACCCTGGTGTCTGGCCCGTGGGTGGTTGAGGCCTGAGGGGGAGGATGTTCCTGGGGATTTGTGCCTGTGTGTGGGAGGCGGTAGTGCTCCCTGCACCACGTCAGGGGCACAGTGCTATGGGTCACATCTCTGTCCCTGAACCTTGGCACTGGTGCCAGCCCCGGGTGTGAGGTTTGGCCTCACCATGGACAGGGGCAGACGGCCTCTTAGCATCCCATCCCAGTGGGGACACCCAACCTGGACCCCCATGTGACAGCAATGCTCAGGTGCTGGGTGCCCCCAAGGGGTCCCAGGAGCCACAGGGCAGCCCTTCCAAGCCCCAGGAAGGGGCAGCTGGGACAGAGCTTGGCATGCAGCGAGTGCCTGGGCAGGATGCCAGGGGAATTGCCCTTGAAGTAGCCCTTGTTGTGCCTTGTGCCTCGGCTGCCCGGCTGTGGGGCCACCCCTGTCCCCTCGCCCTGGCACCCCGGTGCCCACCAGCGGTTGCAGCACGGGGTGGGAGGAAGTGTCGCAGCCCTCCCGCGCCTGTTAACGGTGGCTGCCTTATCGTGGGGCCTCCTGGGCCCCCCCACCCCTTATCTACCACGGCCGTTGGCCCTGGCTCAGCTCGCAGCCCCCCCTTGTCCCCCCCACAGCACCCGCAGGGTCAGCCCCTGGGGGCGGCCGCTTGGCAGCCTGCCCCCTCGATCCTTTTTGAAGTTTCAAATCCATTTAAGTCAAGAGGAGGGAAAGTTATTGCCTCTAAAGCCCCTTGCGTTGAGCAGTAAATCCTCTTTGCTGGGCCAACGCTGCCTCTGAGCACTTGCAGGACAGGAGAGTGACTCTTGGGGGGGGCACAGCCTGAGTGTGTGTCCCCCCTATAGAACCCTGCAGGTGGCTGCTTTATGGCTTGGAGAGACTCGGGAGCCCCCTGTACCCCCAAAGCATGTCCAGCACGGGGTTGGGGTCCCTTTGAAGGGATTTTGCTGAGCTGGCAGGAGCATCTTGCAGCTGCTTGCTCACCGTTACTTGCCCCAATCTCCTTGCTCACCCTGACTTGATCCAGAAAGGGGGTTCCCCCTGTGGCATCGATACCCTGGTCCCCAACAGTGTGGCACAGCACCCGCCACTGCCTCCTTGCACCTGGTTTGAGGCTGCTGGAGCGGGACTTGACGTGCTGGCTGCGCGTCGGCGTGTTTTATTTGATTTCCCTTCTCCCCAAGCTGGCAATATTTAAATATTAATGCCTGCCTCTAATTGCTGGGTCAGAGGAGTGGGGCGGTGCGGGAACGGGCGTAGGGGCGGCTGATTTTGTTGTCTCGGGGAGTGTTTGCTGAAGAAAAATGTTTGTGCACAGCACACACATAATTTTACTCCCTTGGGATTTGCTTGGCCTTGGGAGCGATGCGTGGGGGGACGGGCAAGCTGTGATGCCACAGGGGCGTTATTTGGCAGTGTGGCACTCTCAGCACACAGGAGCCCCTCTCTTGCGCCCAAGGAGGGATTGTTAATGGCAGAGGTGGTGGTGGTGGGGTGTTTTATTTTTTCTCCGGGCAGCACAGCGTCAGATGCTTGCGTGCTCGCTTCCTGTAATAAAGCGACCGCCGGCGCGCTTGTCACCTGCTCTCTGTTGTGCTGCCAAGTGCAGACATGCCGCTTCTTGCTGCGGGCCTTGGCGTGCTCCCCGCTGCCGCTGCTCCCGCGCCAGCCCCAGGCGCTCGCCCCGTGCCAGCACGGGGTAGCAGGTGTTTCGGGGAGGGTGCGACGGTGCCTGTTGCCGCACGCCCTGTGCGGGTGGAGGCCGTTTAACTGTTCCTCACCATGGCCGTGCCCCTTGCGACGCCCTCCCTGCCTCTCACGGGAGGTAGCGGTGGTGGCAGGGTTGGCACTGGGGTGTTCCTCTCTCCTTGGAGCCTTGGCGCTGCTCCCCCAGCGTTTGAGGTGCTGGTGTGGTGCCCTGTGGCAGAGCCAGCCCAGCTGCAGGCAGGTATCTCCGTTTGTCCCCAGCTGTGCTGCACAGTTGGATTGAGGGGTCTGTGCAACATGTGCCACACACGGGCTGTGCAAGCTGCTTGGCACTGCTGTTGCCCACTATGCTGTGCCATGCCATGAAGTCCCCTTGGATGCAGAGGGCAATTCCCACTGTGCCCCATGCCATGCAGTTTGCTTGGATGCACAGAGCACTTCCCACTGTGCCATGCTGTGCCATGCAGTTTGCTTGGATGCACAGGGCACTTCCCACTCTGCCATGCTGTGCCATGCAGCACCTTTGGACACACAGCCCTGGTGGCAGCACCTTACCAGTGCTGTTGGGGGGATTTACCCTGTTGGGGGTCTCTGCTCCCCAGATACCCTCTGGATCCCTCACTGGTTTGCCACCCGCCCCAGCCGTTGTTCTCTGACTGTTCCCTGGCTGTGCAATCTCCTTCCTCCTGCCCACATGGCACAGTGGGCCATCCTGGTTAACCGGTGTGTTTGGAAGGTCCTGCTCCTCTTAACCCCAACCACAGGAACCCCTGAACCTGGCAGGAAGACTCATTATAAGGGGCTAACATGATGTCTGCTTCCAGCAGGAAGACCAGAGCGTGGGAAATGTGGGGGTTCAGGGGTGAGTTGCACCCGAATATCCCCCATGGAGGAGGCAGGCAGGGTTTTCCTCCTTCCCACCCACATCCTGCCCCGCTCCAGCCCCGGCTCCCGGTGCTGCCTTTGTTTCCGCCGTATAACAAGATGATGGGTTAGGGTCAAGCTGCGGGTTCATAACTTGTTGGAAGACTTTGCCGAACAATAAAGGTGTCTGGCTTTATATCTGCTCGTATTTTATCCGCACCACGGCCTTTCCCCAGCGCCGGCTGGGATTTACGGCGGGGGATATTTGAACGTGTCGAGGCGAGCCGGGGAAGCCGAGGCTGACCCCCTCCCCACGCCTTTGCATTCAGTGCCTGGGCGCTGAAATATTTACCTTCCAGCTCCTCTGACAGTTCAAGCCGTCTCGTGAAGCAAAGGTTATTGAACTGCGAATGTTATGACATTACATTTTTGTGTCTGCACTTTCGAGATGCGTGATGCAGCCTGAATGATAAGTGATCTTGGGGTTAAGGGTGGGGTTTTTTTTTCCTTTCTGTTCCTTTCCCTCCCTCCTGCTCTCCTCCCTGAGCTGTGCTGGGTCTTGATAACACTCCCTTTTATTGCCCTGCCTTTGCATTCCTGCTGCTGGGCTTCCTGCAGTTGGGGTGGGTGCTGGGGAGATGGGAGAGGGTTATTCCCAGTGCCGGACTGGTGTGTGCCTCAGTTTCCCTAATTCTCATTCCATGGGTGGGCACTCATGCCAGCAGCCCCTCTTTTTGGAGGATGCTGATGCCAACCAGGGTATCCTGGTGTGGGAAAATACCATATCCTGTATCCCACCAGGACTACAGAATCATAGAATCATGGAATGGTTTGGGTTGGAAGGGACCTTGAAGCTCATCTTGTTTCAATCCCCCTGCTGTGGACACCTTCCACTAGACTAGGCTGCTCCAAGCCCCATCTTACCTGGCCTTGCTATGTTGGAGGGGCAGGAGGTGATGGCTGGTGTCACTGGTGCCAGTCAGTGCCCATCCTGTAGCCCCATTGGTGGGTTTTTGGGGAGCTGGCAGGGCTCCAGGCTGGGGGGCTGGGGTGATGCTCTCCAGAACCCCAGAGATCTGGGCTCTGAGCATCCCAGCAGCTGTCCTGACTCAAAGTGCAGCATCCTGGTTGGCTGAGTGGCCAGGAGGACATGTGAGGAGGGGGACAAATGACAGCAGGGTCTGAACTGTCCCTATACACTAGAGGGCAGCAATAAACTCGATCAGTGGGCTGTGTTTTGTGCCTGGGGGTGTTGAGGGGTCTGAACCCCCCAGATTTGTCCCAGCATGGTGAGTTGATAGTGGGGGAGCTGCTTAATTTTCAGGGGTGCTTAAACAAACTCATTGCAAACCCCAGTGCAGTGGAGCAGCAGGATGAGGGCCCTCCAACCGGTCCGACCCGTGGTGTCATGTCATCCAGGGAGCAAATTAATTAAGTCATTCCACAAATTTGGCTGCGTTCGCTGCCGGTGAATCACATCTGCATCCCCCCCAGCCTTTCCCTGGGCTCCCCCTCCCCACTCTGTCTCGGCTCCCTGCTAGAGTCAACATCTCACCCTGCAGCGCTTGGAGATTTCCATCGGCCTGGGGCTGGCCGAGCATCCCGAGCATCCCGGGTCGGGGCGGCCGCCAGTGCTAACAGAATCCAGCTGTGCCGGCGGCCGGGCAGGGGGGGCTGCGGGCAAGGGAAAAAAAAAAGAGGTCAGGGCCCGGGAAATTAAATGTTCATAAATGTAGGCCCGAGCGCTTAAAAAGTAGGGCAGTGCCATTAAATCTCATTAAAGTTTAATACCTATCAGTGCCACTTCAGGCAGCCCTTGGACATTGCTTTAATTTGATGGGTGTTAAGGGAGAATTATCAAATAATTGTGCTGGCTGGGGACTTGCTTTTATCATGTTACATGGAAAGCTCTCCCGGCTTTGTGCCGCACATCAAAACAGCAGCGGGTAGGTATTGTTCTGGGGAGGGGATGGGGGCGGCTGCAGGGGGGGTCTCTGCTGTCCCCATTGCCCTCAGTGGTGGTGGGAGGAATGAGGGACACTGGATCAGGTTGTTACAGGGATTAGTTGCCCCAGTGATCAAATTTTTCTGCCCAAATTTAAGCCATCTGCCCCCAGCAGGGATCTGCTGCCCCTGGCTGACATCCCTGTGGGTGGCATGGAGACAGAGAGCAACCTGCCAATGTTCCTGGGGGTCCTGCCATCATCCCTGTGAACCCTATTGTTGTTCCCATGGGTCCTGCCACCATCCCCATGAGTCCTGCCAGTGTCCCCGTGGGTACTGCCATCATCCCTGTGGGTCTTGCTGGTGTTCCCATGGGTTCTGCCATCATCCCTATGAGTCCTGTTGGTATCTCCATGGGTCCTATGATTATCCCTGTGTGTCCTGCCAGTGTCTCCAGGGGTCCCACTGGCATCCCCATAGGTCCTGCCTGTGTCCCTGTGGGTCCTACCATCATCCCCCGGGTCCTGCTGGTGTCCCTGCCATTGTTCCCATGGGTCCTGCTGATTTCCCCGTGGGTCCTCCTGGCGTCACCATGTCCCATCAGGATCATCCCACTCTTCCTGCGCTCGCTGCCTCGGGATGCCAGTGTGGAACTGTGGGCACTGCTAATTAATAGTAATTTTTGAAGAGGCGGTGGGGACTGGGGGGAATTGCGGGTGGGAGGTGCCAGGGATCACCATCTCCATGTGGAGGCGGGCACATGGGCCCATGCATTTTTCATAGGGTGCACCCAGAGTTATTTTTATTTCTTTCTATTTCCTCCCTCCTCCCTTTGCTGTAAAAGTCCCGGTTGATAAAGAATTAGTGCCAGGTCGTTAGTCCTGGTTTTTATGAGATAAACCTGGGCGCAAGGTGCCGTCGTGTAAACGCCGGGGCCAGGGGAACGCAGGGACGGGGGAGAGCGGAGCCGCTGCCATGAATTATTCAGCAGCGCCTGATTTCACATTATTCTCACTGATACTTTTACAACCTGTCAGTAAATAAAAAGATTCTACATTATTTATAGAAATGGACCCGAATTGGGTAGGAAAATTTACTGTTGCTATTATTAGGGGCTGCTCAGCACTGCGTTAATGAGAGCCTGGTGATGGCGAACTCTGCTTCTTGCGGGCTCTGTGTCCCCTGCGTCCTCCTGGGTGCCACCTTGCTCCCCAAGGATCACTGTGTCCCCTGTCTGTCACTGCTGGGGCTCCATGGGTTTGGGCAGCATCAAAGGGGATGTCTCCTTCCTAAGGGATATGTTCATCCCTGGGACATCTTCCTCCCTGCGGATGACACCTCTCCAAGGACGTCTTTGGGGATGTCTCTTTACAGGGCATGACATCTTCCCAAACATGGCTCCTTCCTGGGGACATCTCCTTCCCAAACACATCTGCTTTCTGGGAACGTCTTCCTGGGGACTGCATCTTCCTGGAGACATCTCCTCAGGCACATATCCTTCCTGAGTATTGCATCTTTCCAGGGACATCCTCTCCCTAGGTATGTCCCTTCTCCAAGGACACCTCTCTGTGGATTACACCTTCCCAGGGACATCCTTTATAGGGTATCTCCTTACAGGAGATGACATCTTCCCAGAGAACTCTTCTTCCTAGGGACACCTCCCTGCAGATGACACCTTCCCAGCAATGTCTTCTTGCTGGGGATATTTCCTTCCAGGGATGTCTTCTTCCTGAGCACATCACCTTCCCAAACACATCTCCTTCACAAAGACATCTGCTTCCTGGGGACATCGTCCAGGGGACCACATCTTCTCAAGGACATCCTCTGCCCTGGGATGTCTCCTTCCCTGGGACAGCTTCTTCCCAGGGACACCTCCCTGTGGATGGCACTTTACCAGAGATATCCTTGCTGTGGATGTGTCCTTCCAGGGCATGACATTTTTCCAAGACATCTCCTTCCCAAACACATCTGCTTCCTGGGAACATCTTCCTGGTAATTTCTCCTTCCTGGGGACCACATCTTCCCAGAGACATCTTCCCAGGCAAATCTTCCTGGTGACCACATCTTCCCAGGGATATCTTCTTCCTAGGGATGTCTCTTTCCCAGGTGCCTGCCCTGAGACATGTCTCTGCCAGAAGAGGATGCTCTCCAGGCATGATGCTGGTAGCATTTCTGTCTCCCACAGTGAAGTGGCCCCACCATGTGCGTGCCCTCCTGGCTCTGCATTCCAGCAGAGTGCAGGAGCTGGGAGGGGCTCTGCTTCCAGCCTGTTCCCCCCACTCCCAGCGTTTGCTTGTCGCCAGAGCAAGAGCCATCCCACCCACGCACTCGCCAGCCCCCCAGATCCCATCTGGGCTTCCCATGTCCCTGATGTGACAGCTCCAGAGAGGTGGAAAAGCATCGCACAGGGTTGGAAAGCCCTGAGGAGGGAGGTGCTCGGCTGCAGGCAAACCGAGGCACGGCAGCAATGCTCCATGAGGACAAACGGATGGAAAAACCAAGAGGAAACCCAAGATGTAATGGTTTGTCTGCGGTGTCCTAAGGTGGCTGCTCCCAGCCTGCCGGTGACAGGTTTATTGGCAGGCAGGCCGGGCTGGAAGGATTGTCGGCTATTTACAGTGCTGGGGCCGTGACTTTGCGAGCAGACAGTTAACATAAATTCACATGATGGATCAGTTATCACTTCATTGAACTTGTGGCGGATCCATTGAAGGCTGTGCAGTAACATACTGTTTCCTGGCTCTGCGCAGCACTGGGATACATTAAATACACTTTATTTATAGCTTACCATTGCTGCACTGTGGGCAGGAGAATGCAGCTTTTGCAACTATCATCTAATTTTATGATGAGCATTAAAGCAAGGCCTATAATTTGCACCTTTTTATTCATTAGACACTGGTGCAGCCATAAGTCAAGAATGCCCAGGGATTTAGATGCAGATCCAGAAGATAAACTATTGACAAGCCAGATGTATTTTTACATTAGTGTGCCTTTACAATAGTTTATGTTGAGAGTGGAATATAAATTGCATTATTAAATACGAACCACTCTTATAACCGCTGCTCTTCCTGCGTCTGTGCAGGCAGGGTGGGATTCAGAGCTGCAGAGCACAGAGGCTTTGCCTAATGGCTCCAGGTTGGGGGGGATTGTTATTTTGGCTTATTTTATCCCTGAATGTGCTGTTGCATCGGAGAAAAGGTCTGTCTCAGTGCTGCCCCTAGGAGGAGGTGGTGTTCCTGCAGGATGCCCCCATTTGCAGCAAAGCCATCCCAACCACGTGCCCCCAACAGAGACCTTGGCTTGGCCACTGCCACCCGGCCAGCAGTGAGTTAAATCCTTTTGTTTCCGAGGCAATACAGTTTATATTATGAGCATGAATAAAAGATGGTTGTGCTAGGGGTAGCTGTCAGGATCTTCGCTGCCTATAAAGGCTTCTACTGTAGCTTGACAGTAAAAGACTGTGTTTGGGGACTGATGTGGTTTCTCAAAGGAGCTAAATAAATAAGGGACGCTTATTTTTACACCAGTAAAGGCTGCTGGAAATTTAAAGCCCTGTTTATCTCACTGAAATCACGGTGTTTATTGTTATCTCATGGAGGGGGAATTTGCATGTTCACTAATAATTAACTGAACCCAGCAGCTTCTCCCTCCCGTACGTGCAGCAGCCCTGGCGTTATCTGGGGGGAGGAAACACTTGCAAATCAAATGCAAATATTGACCATGCCTGGGCCAGGTGATGTGGTGGCCTGGTGCTCCGGGGCACCACATCCCACAGCTGCTTTGGGGGCAGGAGGCCAGGATGGAAGGGCTGGGGGCTTGTGTGCGTCATGTGAGGGCTGATGGGAGCCACCCTCATGGCCCCCCCATGCTTATTTCCACCTTGTCCCCATTGCCATCCCATCCCCATGGCCACCCCATGCTTATTTCCACCCTATCCCATTGCCATCCCATCCATATTTCCACCCCATTCCCATGGCCATCCTGTCCCCATTGCCAATGTCGCCATTACTGCTCCATCCTTATTTCCATCCTATCGCCCCATTCTCATTGTCACCATCTTTGCCACCCTATTCCCATTGTCACCCCCTTGCCACTCTATCCTTCTTTTCACCCCATCCCCCTTGCCACCCCATGGCCACCCTGTCCCCATGGATATCCCATCTATATTTCTATCCCGTCTCCATGTCCACCACTTCCCCATTGCCACTCCATCCTTATGACCACCTTGTCCCCATGGCCACCCTGTCCACATTGCTACCCCATTGTTACTGCCACCCCATCTCCATGGCCACCCTGTCCCCATTGCCACTCCATCTTTACTTCCACTCTGTCTTCCTGGCCTCCCTGTCCCTATGGTCACCCCATTCCCATGACTATCCCACTGCTATCCCATCCTTAAGTCCACTCTGACACCGTTGCCACCCCATCCATATTTCCCCCCCATCCCCATGGCCAACCCATCCATATTTCCACCTTGTCCCCATTGCCACCCATCCCCACCCCATGGCCACCCTTTGTGCCCAGCACTAACAGGCGTCCCATCCCGGTTGCCAGTCCCCGCGCCACCAGATGCTGCCGCTCCGTGTCACACCATCATGTCACTATCGGAGTGTAACGGGGAGAGCAGTCGGTGCCTTTGTTTCTCCTGCTCTCTGCACAGCTGTCACTTCCAGTGATCAGTAGAAAAATCATCACCCCACCGGATCATACATATGGAACGGTGTCTGTGCGGAATATTTATTGTAACATGTGTCGGGGCCGCGCTGGTCACGAGCCCCGGGCTTGGCTCGCGCCACACCAGCTCCGGGAGGATGCTCCGGTCCCCCAGGCTCTGCCTGCCGGGGAGGTGTGCATGTCCCTGTGGCGGTGTCCCCGTCATGGCTGGGGGACTCAGGGCTAATTGTGCTTGGTGGCCTCGGGCTGTGCATCATCCTCTGCCTCATGGGGGACTGGGAAAGCCCTCCCTCTCTCAACCTGTCCCTGGCCTTCTTCCCAAAGGATGCCCCCAAGCTGGGAGGGGCATCTGTGATGTAGGGGTGGGCAGAGTTGCAGCTGGTGAAGCTGCAGGGGAGCAGAAGCCCAGGGGCTGCCCCTTTCTGGGGTCACCTATGGCTTAGCCTTTGGGGTCTCCAAGGGCAGTAGGCGAAGGCGCTCTGGAGCCTTGGCCCCATCAGTGTCTCTGGGAGCTCTCTCTCGTCTCCAGAGCTGTCATCTCGGCACCTTTCATGTGTGATGGGTAAACAGCGTGGCGCGCCTGCCGGGGAAGGCTGTTGGATCCCTGCTGGTGCTAAAGCGGCGTCTGGCAGGGATAGGGAACGTGCCGTCGCCTGTGCGAGGCACGGTGGACGTGACGCCCCGCTGGGGCTCCATGCGGCTTTTCTGATGGAGAGCAGAGACTGAGCTGTCCTGGAGTTAGGGTGAAGCCATGTCGACGGGGTTCATGGTGTTCCCTGCAGGTGTGCCACTGCCATCACATCCCATCATCAAAAACCAGTTCCCACATCCCCATCTGATCTGCTGGTAGGTGGTGGGGACACAGAGCCCCCCATGCTCCTTTGCTGTGTTTTCCCTCTTTGGGGTGGACAGATGCCATGCGGGTAGGATGGGGTCACCGGGTCCCCCCAGCACATGGCTGGGGGAAGGTGTTGCCAGCGCCTTTTGGCACCCACTGCCACACGAGCGCGCTCCTCTGACAGCTTTATCAAGCCTCCAGACTTCCCAATTCCATTGTTCCTGACATCTGTTTCGGTAAGTGATTAATTGCAATTAGTGAACGGTTTGAAAGCCTGTGGAAGAATATTCAGCAGAAAACTCGTCAAGATTAATGAGTGGTGGCAGTTGTCAGAAGGGCTGCTGCCTCGCCGGGATGTGGTGGCGGTGGGGAGGTGCGGGAGGCTGGGTGAGTGCGGTGCCCCCCTCCCCGTGCCCATGTCCCCCCCCACCATGTCNATCGGAACGCATGAATTATCCACTAATGCGCTATTAATAAAGCGCTGTGGAGTTTCACTGAGATTAGGTCCTAAATCATGCAGAATGAATTTTAATCAGTCCGAAAGACACCGGTGCTAGCCACTCCCGGCGACCTGCGGGAAACCAGCCTGGATCCAGCCGGGATCTGCTGCCAGAGCCACCGCACCTGTACCTTTGCCCCCGTGCCGTGCCGTGCCATGTGTGTGTGTGGCGGCAGAGCCAGGCACCTTTGTGTGCTCCCTGCAGGGCAAAGGGGGTTCACGGTATGAGTTCCATGGGCACAGCCGGCACTCCATATCCCTCTGGATCCACGCCAACAGGCACATGGGGATGGCAGCCTGTGTGGTGGCACCCACCCGGCTGTGTTGCCCAGAGTGCCAGGAGAGAGCAGGGATCCTCTGCACTGCTACCCAATGCTGAAATTCCCAAAGGAGCCCTGTCTTGGGGGTGTCACTCCTGCAGTGAGTTTCCCAGGTCTCTGTGATGTGTCTTTGCTCTTGGCCTGGTTGTGCCCCCAGCTTGGTATAAGGGACCACCCTGAGGTGCTGAGGGCTTGTGGGGGTGCTGAGCCTGGGGGTGACGCACCCACAGCCCTGGAGGGAGGGAGGGTGCGACATCTGCTCCTGCAAATCGTTTGCCTCGCTGAGGTCAGGGCGGCTCGACAGCCCCGGGTCCTGTGAGCAGATGGCTCCAGCATGTTCCCGGCCGTGCCGCACCCATGAAATTCCCCATTAACTGGCTGTGACCGGAGGGTGGGGGGAGGAACCATCCTTCACTCCTCTGCACTCAACCTGGGAGCACACATGGGCTGTTGTCACCAAGGGCAATAGGGACTTGTCCCCTTTGCCGAGGAGGGGGATGTCCCCCATGCTTTTCATGGCCTTGCTAATCCAGGGGGTCTTCGTAGCAGCCAGGGCTTATCACCTGGGTGCAGGGGGTGCACCCCCAGGCTGGTGGGGAGGGAGTCTCCATCCTGCCAGGCTGTTCCTGTCCCATCCCTTTGATTTATTGCTCTTTTGGCGGAGGAAGGGGTCGGCAGGGGCTGGCAGAGGTCGGGAGGTCCCGCCATCAGCCGCCCTTTGTTGGTGTCCAGCACAATGACCCAGTACAGGCTGTTTGCTCGGCGTGGAGGGTAATTACTGTGCCGGGGAAGATGAGGAGGTCAGGGCCGATGGAGCCGCTGTGACCCGCCGCCGTCGAGGCCCTGTGTAGCGGTGACTTGTCCTTCCCCTGTCACCATCTGCTTGGAGGCGGCCGCTCGGAGTGGCGGGGCTGCAGCGCTCAGACGGATGGACAGATGGTGGTGGGTTTGAAGAGGTAGAGTGTGTACTTTGTTCTGGAGAGCTTGGAGGAAAAAAAAATGAGAAGGAGAAAAAGACAGGGAGAGGAGAAGGAGGGGATGTCTCCCTGTGTCCCCACCGCCTGCCACCGTGCCACACATTGTAGGGGGAACTGTCTCCATGCTAGGGGCAGGGACATGGGTGCTGGCACCACAGCGTGCTGGAGTTGGAATGATGGGGAGATGGGATGGGTCCATGTGTGATCACTGCCCACCCTGAGCATGCCCTGTTCCACCATTCCATGGGACATGGGTGTCTCTGTGGTGCTGCCAGGGATGTCCTTATCCCCGCTGCATCTCTCCAGGGCTTGACCCGGGCATGCTGCCTGCTGACACTGCACGTACCTGCCTGCCAGCATTGCCAGCCGGGTCAGGGCTGATGCAAGCGGCATTTCTAGGCAAGCCCAGCTGCTTCCCAACCGGCTGGGGCAGCCAGACCAGGGGGCAGGTGTGGGTGTGGGGTCCCTGCAGCGGTGCTGCGGACGCCGGGCGCAGGCAAAGCGACGCAGCATCTCCCCGGGGTGCTCCTGACCCGCCGGACCCGCTTGGGGAGCGGTGGCGTGGGTTGGCAGCTTTGGCTCTGGTGCAAGAGGTGGGGCTGGCCTCCCCTGCCGCCTCACCGCCGCCTTTTCCAGTGGCGCCTGCCCTCTGTGTCCCGGCATCGCCTCCGCGCAGCGGGCAATGTTTGACGCCCATGCAACGGTGCCGTGGCAGTGCCTGCCCAGCGCCTCCAGGCAGGGAGGAGGTACTGGCACTGTGTGCCAGCACCCGGGTGGCTTTGCTGGAGCATGCCGGTGTTGTGCCACGGCAAGGGGGTCAAAGAGGTTTGCAGTGAGCAGGTGAGGCTTGAGTGGTACATGGACCATCATCCTGGTGCAGGGATGTGAGTGGGCTCCCTAAGGAGGAATTCCCAGGGAAATCAGAGGCTCCGGATTTGGGACCCTGCCCGCTGCCTGCCACCGTTGCAATTCTGGCTTTGCAGCCTTTTAATTACCGCCCGCGCCAGGCCTGGCCCCGCGTTACACTTCATTACGCGATTGCAATCGAGGCCGCTCCTCCCTCCCGGCCGACTCCGGTGGATAATTAGGTGTGTTTTCTCCCGCGTGCAGACAGACACTTAATACAGCTTTAATCACCTGCTCCAGCAGCTCCCACCCACTGCCCTGTGCCCGCTGCTGCCGCTGCCCACAGACCGCCCAGCTGGGTAATGACAGGCTGCGGGTGCCCGGTGGGAACGCCCGCCGCTAATGCCCGCTAATGGCACCTGGTGCAAATACCCGGTGCAGGTGCCTGGTGCAAGCAAACACCCCATGCACATGCCCAGTGAACACATCCACTGCCAATGCCCGGTGCAAATGCCTGGGGAACATCCCCGGTGCAAATCATAGAATTGTGGAATCACAGAATGGTTTGGATTGGAAGAGACCTTAAAGATGATCTCATTCCCAACCCTCTGCCGTGGGTAGGGATATCTTCCACTAGACCAGGTTGCTCCAGGTGCTGTCCAACCTGGCCTTGAACACTTCCAAGGATGGGGAATGCCCAGTGCAAACACCTGGTGGACATCCCTGGTGTGAATGCCCCACGCAAACACCTTGTTGGAATGATCAGTGTAAATGCCCCATGGCAATGCCTGGTGCAAGTGCCTGGTGCAAACACCCTGTACAAATGCCTGGTGAACATTCCTGGTTCAAATGTCTCATCCCAATGTCTGGTGAAGATCTTTAGTGCAAATGCTCCGTTAACATGCTGGGTGCAAACACCCTGTGCAAACACCTGGTGAACACCCCTAGGGCAAGTAAATGCCCCGTTCCAATGCCTGATGACCATCCCTCGTGCCAATGCCCGGTGCAGACACCATCCAGGCTGGGACCTGGCATGTTCCGTGGAGTTGTGGTGCTGGCAGGCAGCGCTGTCCGGATCCCGGTTGGCTTTGCCGGAGCAGGCGGCCGCCAGCTCCTCGCAGGTGTATGCACAGACTCTGCGGCGCCCGAGCTTCTGTGCGGCGGGCGCGTGCCAGCACACTGCTGTGCCTTGCGAAGGTAGCAGCCATCTGCACTGTGATAAAAAGCCCTGAGGATGATAAATAGACAAGTAGCACTTTTATTGGATTGCCGTTCCGAAGCAGCCACTTTGGGTTTGGCACGGTGCTAACGACAGACTCGCCGCACGCTGTGCCCGGCCGCCCTGGCCGGGGGAAAGGGGCTGCCCGGCGGTGATGCCGGCACATGGATCAGCACCACACCTTAGCCTGGAGCACTCCCCACTGCCTCTTTCCCCCTTGTTTTTTAGGGATGACATGTCTGGATCCATGTGACCCTGGGACAGGGAGTATGGTGGATGAGAGGGCATCGTGGCTGTCACCATTCTGGGGGGCAGGAGTAGGGCCATCCAACTGGCACGGCTCAGTATGCCATGGCATGGTGTCCCAGCTGCCACGCTGGCCTTGCCATCACCTATGTGAAGCAGCTTGTTTGTCAATAATGGAGCAGAGAAAATTGCAGCCGAAATGCCTCTTGGCGCTGCTTTGTGTTGCCTTAATGCATCCACCCCGGAGGTGCTGGCTCGGCAGCAGCACAAAGGCTGCTGAGAGGGGAGGGGAGGAAGGGATGGGGGGCTCAGCAAGGCTCTGGGCGGGATTTGTTCCCCACTTTTCTGCATAGACCCCTGGTGTTCAGGTGACGTGGCAGAGATGGACTCTGACAGATGTAGTTATCGCCTTCATGCTTCTATAGCTTGGCCATGCCAAATGCCAGGGATGTTAGCCCAGTGGGATTGGTGCCAGAGGGATGTGCACTTTGGAGAGAGGTTTTGGGGGACAGCATTGCCTGGTGCCTGCCCAAAACTCCTGCTGCTGGGAGCAGGGAGAAGGCTCATACTGAGCATCCCTATCTCACCATGCTGGGACATCACTCTAGCCTTGGGGATGTGTTTTCCAGTGAATTCCATGTGAGTCAGGTCCGCATTTGCCATCCCAGCCTGGTTGTCCCACTGGAGCCCCGACACAGAGGTGACACTGGATTTTGGGGTGGCATGGGAAAAGCAGTGACACCGCTGCTCACTGGTTTGGGTTGGCAGACACTGCTGTGATTGTGAGCATCCTTGTCCCTGTCTGTGTTCTGCAGTGGCAGCTTCTGCTGTGGGACAGGCTAGGTTGGACACATTTTTTCAGAGGTGCTGTGGGACAGGACAGGCTGGGGACACCAGGGGTGCTACAGGACAGGTGGGTGACACCATTTCAAGGTGCAGTCCCCATGGTGCAGGAGGGACAAGGGCAGGCTGGGTTGGCAGTGCAGGGACTCTGAGTGCTGGGGCGTGTTTGCCCCCACACCCTGCCAGCCCCCCACCTGTGGTCCAGGGGCCATGCACAGCTGCCTGCCCGGGCGTGCATCTCAGGAATTTGGGAGCGCAGGGGGGCCAGCTGCCTCCCTGCCCTCTGACCCCCCGGATGATACAAGCCCTCTTCTGTTTCTCCTCAGCCCGCTGGCAGGGTCAGGCTGATGGCTGGTGCTGGCTCTCTCGACATGATAAAACAGCTCGTCTGTCATGACACAATAGATCCGTCAGGCTGCTGGCACAGCCTGGAGGGGCACGGCCCTGGGGCTGGGTGGGGGCTGGGGCTCCCAGCCATGCTGGGGCTCCCCGGTGTGCACAGGATCTTACAGGGGTGTGGGGATAGACATAGGACCCAGGTGTCCTGGTGGATACCCCACGCCAGCCCCTGCTCTGCCGCAGGGAGATATGACCCCATGTCTTGGCTCTCTGCCATGCCCGCTGCCCTCACTCTTCCTAACCATCCAAAAATACATTGGGAGGCCCCAGCACGAGGTGCTCCTCATCCAGGGGACGTTTCTGAGGGAATTGCTCACCTCCATCCTCCTCTTTCCCACTGCCCTCACTCCTTGCTATCCAAAAATACATTGGGAGACCCCAGCATGAGGTGCCCCCCAGCCAAGGAACACTCCTAAGGGAATCGTTCACCTCTGTCCTCCCCACTCTCACTTTCCTGCAGACTTCAGGGTCTTTTAATCCAATTTTGCATCACCTATGTGATAATTTCTGGGATCTTAATGTCTGGGGTGATGACAGATGTGGGCTGGGTGCTGCATTGCCCTTCACCTCCACCCCCTGGGATGGGTGCAGGACCCCCCTCGGACCCCTCAGCCCCGACTGGGTGGTTATGGAGAGAGAACTCAAAAGCATCTCCAATTAGGAGCAGCGATGCCACGGAGCGGCAGCAGGCACTGGGGCTGTCACTGTGCCGCCTTAATTAGCAGCGCCGGGGCAGGGGTCAGCACAGCTCGGCGGTCTTGACAAGGCTGCTATCAAGTGCAAGGAGGGAGGAGGAGGAAAGGGAGGGAAAAGCAAAGCTCCCAACTCAGGACCAGCCTGGGCGGCGGGGAGGGGGAGGATGAGCACGCCAGAGCCACGCAGGCAGAGTTAAAAGGGAATAAAATGGTCGCTGTCACCCGCTGGCGGCTCAGTGCCGGGGCTGTGCATCCCGCTGCTGGGCTGTGTGACTGATGCCAGGCCCCCCTGGCAGCCTGAGTGCCAGCCTGGGAGGGGGCTGCAGGACCCCCGCCATGCTGGAGATGAAGAGCTGGTCGTCTTTGCTGCAGAGCCTCAGTAAGTGATGGGGGTGGCAAGGCTGGGGGCTGTGGGGACACCCCCTCCTGTGGGGGCACCCCACCATGGGGTCCCTACAAGCCGCCCCCTCCCCAGACCCACCGTGCAAGGGGAAGCGGGTGGGTGGCATGGCTGGGGCGAGGGTCCCGCACCCCCCGACCCCGCGTGCCGCCCTGTCCCCTCCCCGGCGTCCCCCTCTGCGGGGTCAGCGCCCGGCCATGGCCAGGCTTAACCTCTGCCCTTACCCTCCCGACCTCGAGCCCTGTTAAAAAGGGTTTAAATGCAAAGTTATTTGATAGCTAATCCCAGCTATCCTGGGGGCAGCCCTGGGCTTTGGCGCTGGGAATCGCCCCGAGCCAGGACCCTCCGGCGGCACTGCCGGCACAGACCAGGGCTGGAGGTCAGGCAAATGCGCCGATTAAAGTCTGGTGGGTGAAAAGAGCTTAAACAAATCCCAAATCCCTCAGATGCCAGATGATGCTGTTCGAAATTTGCTTGGGAGCCGCCGTGGGGAGGGGGAGAGACACTGAAACCAGTGGGAGCACTGGGAAGGCCCAAACGGGCGAGAGCACTGGGAAGGCTGGAGCTGTGTGGGTCCTGGGTGGCCTTGGGGCTGGGCAATGGGCTTGGTTGGTGTTATGGGGGCCAGGTCATTTTTGGGGGCCCTTGTGTGCCTTCCTGCCCTTTGCTGCTGGGCCAGGAGGGACCAGCATCAGGGAACCCCCCATTCACCATCATCTCCCCATTTTAGCCCACGTCTCTCCTCCCAAATGCCCGTTGTGGGGTGCCAGTGGGAGACGCAGGTGGGTGTCCCCACTGCTCTGCAGTCACCCCCACAAACTGCTTGCTTGGGTGCAAAAAAATCCTGATTTTTCCCCGTCCAGGCATCGTGCCTTGGAGATGCCTCCAGGGCCATGCTAAGGGCTGTGTTACTGAGCAGGTCATGAGTCCCTGCCTCACTGTGTCCCCTTGCTTTCCCCATGTGGCTGGCTCACAGGTATGGGGGTGCCAGGCTGCAGCATCACCCCCAGGGCCAGCAGGATGTGGACCAAACTGCCCTCGGTAGCCAGACCCTGCCATCCCGTTGTGATGTCGTAAGGGAAACTGAGGCAGATACAGCTGGGAGGTGCAGGTGTGGTGGGACCTCAGCATGGCGTGGGATGGCAGGGATGGGGGCTGTTGGTCAGAGACAACCAGATACTGAGAGCAGGAGGAACAAGGGGACAGTTCCTGGTGACATCTCTCCGGCCTGGAGCTATGGTGATTGGACAGGCTCTGTCCCCTTAATCCTTACCTGTCCCCCTTGGCAATGAGTCCCCCAAGAACCAACTGGGCCAGCTGAACCCGAGCCCAGGGACAGAGGTCACAGATGCTGCAAGGAGCCATGCAGACCCTCCAGGCCTCCCTTAACTGGGGAGGATGGACAGGCTGTGGGAAGGGCTGGAGACGGGCTGTGCTCCCTGTCCAGTGGCCAGGGGATGCCGTGTGCTCCCATGCCAGCCTCTCCCACATGTGTGCATGTGCCATTGTCATCCCACAGGCTCCATCATCCTGCAGGTTCCATTGTTGTGCACCCTTCTTCACATCACTTGTGATCACCGATCACAACCCTGAATTAGGCAGCCTGTGGCAGAGTGGGCTCTGCACAGGGACCCATCACCAGGGCACCCCGTCCCCCCACCACTCCTCCCCAGCTCCATCACATCCCTGTCCACCAAGGGTTAACCCTGACGCCTGCAAGCCCTTGTGCCAGTTCAGAAATGAATGTTGCCTTTAATATACCATCCTTCAATCCTTATCTCTCCTAATTTATTGGACATAACTGGTTGCGCTGATGGATTCGTGGCTTAGACCTTGGCTTCTAAATTTCAGCATTAATAATCTGCCCCTTCATTCTGCTCTCCAGATGTCTTTCATTTATCTGCTTATTCAGTAGGGGTGCAACCTTGCGTCCTCCGTGCCAGTGCTAATGTGGCCCGGTGACAATAAATTTGGACTTGTAATAACATGGCCAGATGAATGAATTGACCTCGTGGTGACTGTCACTCCCAGCCTCCCCCCTCGTTAGGTACTGGGGGGGATGAGGGAGGCCCTTAATAACACATGCTGGTGTCAGCCCCCTCCTCCCCATCTTTTCATTTTTTTTCAAAAGGGGAAATTTGTAGGGAAGTGTAGATGAGGGGATTGCTTAATATTTAATCAGCTTTGGAGCAGCCATCCCCATCCCTAGGGAAATCCTAATAACGGGGAGCCCTAATACGGCCCTCCCAGGGGCTGTGACCCCTCGCCCAGGTGGGGCCACACAGGTGACGCCAGGATGAACCTGAACCGGGCAGGTTGTACACCTGAGAGCGTGCGGAGGAATGTGTTTGCTTAATTAATTGGCGACGGGAGCGCGCCGGGGGTGTAAATCTAACGTGGGCCTTGGCAGCCTGCAGTGCCGCGCACGCAAGACTAGACTTTAAATAAGGGTGCAATTATTGTTTGAATAATTGACGAACAACGGGCGCGCATCGGCGCTCAGCCTAATGGGCTTTGATCGCTTGCCAGGGCCGCCCGGCGCGCCGGCATCCCGCCGCTGAGGGATGTGAGGGGTGCAGCCAGGGGTGTGGGTGGGTCAGTGGGGGGAATTGGGGTGCTGCTCCCCTCTTTGTGGGTTTTGTGGGGTAGGTGTGGAAAGTGGGGTGTTGCTTTCTCCACAGCCGACCCTGCGGCGCCATGGAGGGGCTTTGCTTAGCTCCTCCACGGCGCCGCGGGGTCAACTGGGGAGGAGGAAGAGGACCCTGCACGTAGCAATTGATTTAAATCATTTTAGAGAGGACCTATGGAAAATAAAAAGCCTTTAATCACATTTGTATCCATTTCCAGCCTCGGTAAATCAATTTGGATTGAGCTGGGTGCCACGGTTACAGCTGATTAGCGCGCGGCGGATGGGGTCAAATTAATGCTAGCTGGGTTCGCTTAATGGGGTCACCGTCATGAGCATCCGTCCTCCAGGGCGGTGGTGTGGGCATGAACATTTCGGTCCTGTCCATGCCATGGAGAGTTTTTCTAGCTAGGAAGTGCCAAGATGTGGTTTCACTTGTGCTCTGTGCTGCTCTGTGCCTCAGTTTCCCCTTCCATCAGCAAAAACCATCCTGAGGAGCCAGTGGGCAGCAAAAGGGGATATTCGGGGGATTTTTGTGTTGTCCCACCTTCCTCCTCTTGATCCCACCGTGCATCACCTGCGTGCTGGAGCCACTCGTGTCCTCCCTGCTGCCCCACGGAGGAGCCATAAACAGGTCCCCGTGCCCTGGTGCTGGTTAATTTGTTTTCAATAGGTTCCAATCAATTAAGTGTGGTCCTGGCGAAGGGAAAAGCGCCCTGGTAATTGGTGAAAATAAATCACTTGTCGCGGCCCCGGCAGAGCCGTGGTGGTGGCTAGGAGCCTGGGCTTGCATCTGTGTGGCACTGTGGGAATGGGAGCACTGGGGATGGACCCCACTTTGCCTGGTCAGGATTTATCTGGGGCCAGTGTGTGATCCACTGGGAATGGCGTGCTTGGAAGCTCCCAGCGCACTTCCTTTGCATCTCCCTCCCTGCCCTGCCAGCTCCTTGCACGCGATGCCTGCCTGCACCCTGAGGTGAGGGCAATGCCCTCCCTGCCCATCCCCACGGTGGGGAGCATCCCCCTGCATCCCTTCAGCCGCCTCCCCCGGCCCTGCCCCAACCCGGGCTGTAATTACCGCACGCCGTGCTTTGATTGCTCCATTCCAATTAATTAAACCCGGCAGTGACCCAAATTATGATCCCTTGTCTTGTCAAGCACCGTATTTTTAACCTTAACTGGCTGGGCTGTGTTTAGATTTCCAATCCGGGCAGAAATGTCACCCGGGGAGAGTGACTGGCGTTGAACCCAGCCTTCCCGTGACGAACCCCGTAATTAGAAACCCTCGTGTCCCCGAGACGGGTCTTTAAAGCTGTCAGAAGCCAAGATCCAGCCATTTGATACAAGACTATCATTAGCTGCGCCCAACCTATTAGCTGCAGGTAAATAACAGGCTGTACCGGAGCCGGGGAACAGGCGGGTTGGGGAATTGGATGGTTCTTAATTAGGAGAAGCGGTGCAAGGGATGCTTTCCCCTCTAATTGCCTTCGTTAGCAGCCTGGGTATGTGTCCCTTTGCCTGGATCCTCTTTCTTGGCATGGTGATGGCTCCTGCTCCCCATTTTCCCATCATGGTGCCCATCCCACCCGCTGTCCCGGCAATGGGATGGGCACCATGGTGGGAAGATGGGGATGTTAAGCCATTTCCCAGCAATGGGTAGGGATTGATGCACTCCGGTCCAAGTGGAGGATAAATCTGGTCTTGCCGCTGCTTTCCGAGGGCTTGTCTGGGTGACATTTCAGTTGGTTTGAATGTCTGGATGGAAAATCAATCACCAGGGCTGTTTCCGTGCCCCCTTTTGCGCTACGTTTTAATTTGCCAGGCTGCAGGGTCCTTACACAGAGGATCCATCTACATTTGTGTCAAGTGCCAGTGTCTTTGTCTCCCTGGCACAGAATCCATGCTTCCCAGCTTGGCATGCTCTGCCCTGGGCACGGAGTTGGGGTGCAGATGGGCACTGGGGCGTCTTCAGCCCTCCTGAGATTTTTCCTGATGTGGAGCTGCCCTCCTTCACCAGGTGGGGAGTACAGCGTGCCCTGTGTGGGAAACTGAGGCATGGCACAGTGCAATGCAGTCCAGGCTCTGCTTTTCCCACTGGGTGGATGGGGATGCCATGCTCTGCCCCCCATGACAGCAGGAAGACCCCTATACTCACCATACAGAGGGGGGTCAGGAGAGACCCAGCAATGCCACGGCAGCAGTGCTGACCGCCTGGCCCTCGCCGGCCTGCCCCCGCCTGATCCCTCTCCTGCAGACGCTCTCCCTGACACTGGCTGACAAGAGCCATTTCCAAGATGGATTGATTCAATTTAGCACCGATTTTTTGCCGGGGCTGGTGACGTACGGCTCCCCAGCCAGCGCTGGGTGGCACGTGACTCCCCAGCGCCCGCCGTCATTAGAGCAGCTCAGCACCGGCTGCTGCAGCCTAATCAGCCCCGCGCGTGTGGCCAGCGCAGGAGGGGGCCACATCCTGCCCTGGCGCGGCTCCACAAGGCTGCACACCCACAGCATCCCTGCAGGATCCAGCTCTTGAGATGAGGGGGTGGCAAGGGTACCCAGATGTGGGGGTAGCGGTACCTAAGGGTGGTACTCAGGGATGCTGTCAGTGGTACCCAGGGATGCTGGTGGTGGTACTAAGAGATGCTGGTATTGGTGCACAGAGATGCTTGCAGTAATACCCGAGGGGTGCTGACAGTGTTACGCAGGGATGCTGGCAGCATTACCCAGGGATGCTGACAGTAGTACCCAGGGATGTTGGCAGTGATACCCAGGGATGCTGGTGGTGATACTCAGTAGTGCCAGAGCCGCTGGTGAGGCTGCACAGCGGTGATTTTGTTTGTTCCCTCGTTTTCTGGGTTTTTCTCCAGGCTTGATGAGTATGTCTGGTTCTTTCTCGCTGTCTGTCTTCTCCTCTCTCCTTCCTTTCGAGGCAAATGGCTGACTGATTGCTTTTCATCTCCTGCTCTGAGGAGCTGTAAGAGCTACTTTATACAAACATCAATTACAGGCACGTAATAAATTAAGGCTCCCTTACACCGAACCCATTAGAGTCCACTCTCATATCAAAGCGCTCCCATCACACACGGATTGGGGTGGAGTGGGGGGGAGGAGAGAGAGGGAGGAAAATGTCTTATTAGCTGGCAGATTGTTAGCAGAACACTGATTTAATTGTATCCCCGCGTCCGAGCGCAGGAGGAGGACGGGGGGTACAGAGGGGGGGCACCCGGGGCCTGCCAAAAAAGAAATGCCCAAGGATTGTTCCCTTCCCCGAGGTGCTGGGGGGCCACCTCGCTCCCAGGCTTGTCCCGGTGCCAGCACCGGCTGCCAGTGCTTCTCCTGGTAACGGCTGAGGGGGGTCACATTTCGGAGGTGCCCCCCACCCTGGCTGGCACAGTGCCAGGGAGCAAAGCCTGGGGTTGGGTGTCTGCCCTCCTCCTGCCCCCACCAGCTTTGGGGTGTCACCTCCAACCCTTTGGCTTGAGTGGGTGATGCTAAGGGGTGCTGGAGATCGGGTGAGCGTAAGCATCTGTGTGGCGTCCCTGTGTGTCCAGGCCTTGTGGCAAGTCCTGTTGTGGCACAGTGGGCATTCAGGGCTGTGAGCTCTGGGCTGTGACCCGCCCTCTGCTCCCAAGTGCCTCCCTTGGTTTGGATGGTGCACTGGGGTGTGGAGGTGGAAAAATGTGGGGGGGTAGGGGGCAGGCAGGAGGCAGGGAGCAAACTCCCCTGTAGGACAAAGGCGGCTGCATCCGCCAGCAGCTCCCGCTGCCTCTGCCTGCGAATAAATAGCCTCCAGGCTGTCAGTCTGGCACTACCCTGGGGCTGGAGGCTCTCGGAGAGGAACGGAGCCCGGGAACAGCAGGCATGGCTGGAGCGCTGCCCAATGGGGCTGTGCAGGCGCTGGCACACCGCGCCGGCGCGCTTCACCCGGCCAGGGCTTCCTCCCAACCCAGTGTGGCCCATGGCCTCGCCATGTGTCTCTCAGAATGGGCACGGCTCCCCTGGAACACACGTGGCTCTCCAGGGAGCGAGGATTGGGGCTGTCATAGGGGCGTAGGGGTCTCCACACTGCAAAGCCTGGTGGGTGGGCATGAGGGTGCACGAGTGTGTGTTGTACGGGTTGTACATGGGTGTGAGACACACACATCAGTCCACTGAGGTTGTCTGTCCTGCAGAGGTGCTGGTAATACACACTGGTGTTGTACATGTTGTGCACAGTTGCATGCACACATGCAGCCCTCTCTGAAGAGGTTGTATGTGGTGCACACATGTTTGTGCACACATACACACACACACGTCCCATTTTGCTGAGGGTGTGCATTGTGCACACATGTGTGCACATACACACATATGCACCCGCTGTGCACACACTGTGTGCACACCAAGCTCCCCACTGCACGCTTCTATCCCAGGTGAACACGTGTGTGTGCAGGTCTGTGCCCCTGCCTCTCCTTCTCCTGCACACCCGTGGGTGCAGGCAGGTAGTCCTGCTCGTCCCCCTTCCTTCCAGGGCAGGTTTTATCTCCCAGCCTGCTCCCTGCTCGCCATTCCCTCACCGTTCCCTCACTGTTCCCTCACTGCCCTCCGAGCCTGACATTTACATATTAATATTTTCCAGGGAGGCAATGCGTTGCGGTGCAAGTGTCTGCATTGTGGTTGCACATAATGTAAAGTGAGATAAAGCGCCCGGCTCCGCTATGAATAACTGCAAATGAAAACCCATGTGGCCATAAAAGCCTTCACATTTGCCCTGTCAGCATGTGGTACATCGGCTAAACAACTGATTTAGCTTTTCTTTTTTTTTCCAAGGTTTATCGCCACTTACAGAGGACATGCTCTTTGTGTACTGCCTGTCGCTTTCTGCTCAGCTTCCTTGTCACTTCCCCTCGGCGTCCTCGCAGCCGGGCCCCGAAACGATGCTCTGCTCCTCTAAACCGCCCTGACAGCCCCTATTAGCTTCTGGCCGAGTACAGCTTGGCGCTGCTGGGGCTATTTATCTCGCCGGCACAGAGGGCTGTTATCTATCACCCTCGCGCCGTGCGGCCCCGCTCCTTCACTTCTGCTGATGGCAGGGATTTGGGATGGGGTCCTGATGGGGTCTGGGGGGAGCAAGTGCTTATCCCTCCTCCCCAAGGTGTTGGATCCAGCCATCAGGCTTTGCTTTTGGCCATGGTGGCTCCTCATCCTGGTGCTCCTGGGCTCTGACCCCTCTGTGCCAAGAAGATGCAGCCAAAACCGCTCGGGATAACCCAGGGAATTATTCCTGCTCCTACGCGGCACGGCCTTGTGTCATCCTCACGGCGGTGGCCCCGGGCAGGGGTGATGTCCCTGCAGGACCGCTGGCTTCCGAAGGCGCCAGCTTGGGTGCCAGACCTGAAATACTGGGCAGGGAGGGAGCTCAGCGGGGTTGTGACGCCGGGGAGCGGGATGAGCAGCTCCGTGTGGTGCCTGTGGGAAGGGAGGAGGACGGGGGTCCCCACTCGGTGCCTGTGGAGCCACCTGGCCCTCAGCCAAGGGCGCTGGCACCCAGCCGGCCCCTGGCACTGCTGGTAACCAGAGCTGCCTCCTCTCGCTGTTATTTCAGCAGGTGGGGGCAGATCGGTTTACTGGGCCAGGTAGATGCCTATCAGTCCCCTCCTGCCACTTTGTCCCCATGCCACCTCATCCAGGTCCCTGTTACTGGGTCTGGACATCACCAGTGATGGCAAATGCCACCAGGTCTCCTCTGCCAGGCACACTGCTTTTTGAGGTGCACCTGTCCCCCACACCAGCTCTTGCTCACAGTGTCACTGGCTTGGTGGGCTTTGCCCCCCGCTGCCCCTCGTTGCTATCAGGCATTGCCCTTGAGTCACATCAGCAGCCAGGACATCATGGCAGGTGCTGGCAAGGTGTTGTCCCGTGGGGCCACCTGAGGCTGGCGCAAGCTCTGCGTCACCCCACGCCCTGCCCAGTGTGCCAGCGTCCCTGGGCACCAGGCAGGGGCTGGGGGGGACCCGTCACTCCATCAGGGCTTGCATCAGAGCATGAAGGGGGTGTTGCACAAGCGCTTTTCTGTCTCAACCTGCCCCTGGCCAGTGCTCGGGGGGGGAAATTGTGGGGGGCCGTGGGTGGGAAGCGGGGGGCCGGAGGGGGTTGTTTACAGCCAGGGAGCGCTTGTTTCCTTCCACCTGCCTCGGGGGAGGCAGTTAGCGATTTGTTAGTCAAACCAGATGAGCCTTCCCGGAGCAGCTTCCTGCCAGGCTCAGCATCGCCTGGCTGCCCCACCGGCGGGGTGCCCCGTGTCCCCCGGCTCCGCCGTACCCCCAGCACCGCGCCATGCTGTGCCAGAGCACACGTGGGTGGGATGTGGGGAACCTCAGCAGCTTCCAGGCATCGTCGGTGGGCGTGGACACTCCAGGAGCTGGCTGGGTGAGAGAGTTCTTGGAAAACTGGGGTGGTGTTTGCTTTGGGGCCTCTCCCCACGTATCTACAGGGAGGTTGTGCTGGGCATGGCAGAGCCCATGATGGTGTGGTGGGATGGTGAGTTGGAGAGGTGCTCTCCTGGCGTGCTTGGGCAATGGTTGGGTGCTGCCAGGCTTGCCCTGAGGTGCTGCTGTGTGCTGCGTGGTGCCCTGAGCTCCATGCCCTGTGCACCATGCATCGTGCCCCAAGCACCACGCATCACACTGTGACTAGTGCCATGTCTCATGCATCAGGTGCCAAGCACCATACACTGAGCACCATACACTGAGCACCATGCGTGCATTGAGGCTGGCATGCATTGCATGCCAAGCATCGTGTGTTGTGCATCATGTGCCAAGTGTCATGTGCTGGGCACTCTTGTGTCATACATCATCTACCAGGAGCAGAGCACTACATGTCGTGCATCAAGTGCCATGTGCCATGTTGTGTGTTGTGTTCATCACATGCTGAACCCCATGCACTGGGTACCACACATTGTGTGCCAGCACCACGCACTGACCCCCATGCATCACATGCCAGGCACTACGTATCATGCACATATATGCATTATGTGCCAAGCAGCAGCAATCGAGTCCCATGCATCACACACCAAGCACCATGCATCATACATCATGTGCCAAGCACCATGCACTGAGCACCATGCATTGTGTGCCAGGCATTGTGCCCAAGCACCACATGTCGTGCATCATGTACCACGTGCTAAGCACAATGCACCAAGAACTTCATGAACCATGTGCCAAGCACTATGTGTCATGCAACATGATCTGAGCACCACACATGGAGCCCCATGCACTGAGTGCTGTGCATTCATACATCATGTATGATGTGCCAAGCCCTATGCATTGAGCACTGTGTATGTGCTGGGTATCATGGGCCAACCACGATACAAGCACCATGAAATGAGCTCCAGGTGTCCTGCATCATGTGCCAAGAACCATGCATCAAGCACCTTGCATCATACATCATGCACCAAACCCCATTTTGATGGACATGCACCAACCCAAGTCCTGCGTTATGCACCAAGCACCATGGAGGGACCTCACGCCCCAAGGACCATGTGTTGTGCACCATACACTGAGCACCATGGATCATGCATGGTGTGCCAAGCCCCACACTCCACACATCCCGCACGCATCCAGCACCGCTGCCCGGGGAGCCCAGGCCCCAGCCCTGCAGAACCAGGGCCCACGCAGAGAGCGGGAAGTGCCAGCCCTCGCCCCCTCGCTCAACGAGTGGCGCCGAGTGATAAATAAGGAAGTTAACACCCAACCCGGGCTGCTAATTAGCTTTTAACCTGTACTAGCAGTTAACTACAAAAGGCAGTCATTTGTTCCGGGGAGCTGGTAGTGTAGAAAGAACGAAACACGGCCAATTTTGTTCAGGATGAATTAAGACTTGCAAATGTAAAATGAGTTCATCTATTTAATTAAGTAGCGGCAATATGGATGTTAAATTAAGTTAATGGCAGGCATGCCAAAACAAGGTTATACAAATCTTGTCCTGGCGGGGTGGGTTCCGGATCTGGCCCCTGGATGTGGGGCACCGGGGTTCTCAGGTGGCCCTGGGGTGGGCTGGTGGCCCTGGGGACACCCCTCTGACCTCTGCAGGGATGGAGGGAGAAGTAGATGGAAGTGGAGGTGGAGGGAGAAAAAAAAAACAAGGCAGGAGGAAAGGAAAGCGCCTCTCACCCAGCGCCGCAATCTTATCAGGCTGAACTTTACTCTCCCGCTAAAGATATAAGATACTTTAGGGACATCGGAAAGAAATAATAACCCTCTGATTTGTAGCTCTCAGGCTCTGGCAGCCGAGGGGGAAGGAAGACTGTCTTCTGCCATTACCATTTTTTGTATGAACTATTCCCCAAAGAAATCAAACCCTTGTACAAGCCCTCCCGTGCGGCAGCCCCTGCTCCGGTGCTGACCCGAGCCGTGCGGATTATCACCGCGCATCGCAGCCGGAGACAGGAACATTCATTAAAATTTGAAACACAAATGGAAAATTGCTACTTGAAGCCTCCTTGCCGGAGAGCCAGCCGCTTGATCAGAGACCTCATTAATGTATCTAATGTGTAAGGAACAATTAGACTTTTCAAAGACATCCTTTTCCCAGCCAGGGGAAAAAAAAAACAAAACAGTTTGAACCCTCCCCAACCAAACCAAACCTAAACCTGCCTCGAGGGATTGGGGTGCACAGCCCCAGCGGGAGCCTATGAGCCGCCGGAGAGTCTCGGCTCCATCCCGGCACCCGAAATGCCCGTTTCTCCTTAACTTAGATGGGGAGGAAAGTGGGCTGATTAAAAAGCTGATTTCTTTTCCCAGCGACCGGCGGGGTTTTGCCATCCTCCCGTAATTAGCCGGTTACACGGCCGTATGTTTTATTTATGAGCCGAGGGCGGAGGGAAGGGGAAGCAGAGGAACGACCGTGCCCTATATATCTGCAAATAAAACACTTCATTTCCCTCCTGGGGAATGTCACCTCGAGAAACCATCGCTTTCCTGCTCACTGCCCCGTCCAAATCGCAGGCTGTAAATGGCTTTGTGGGCCTGGCTGGCGCTCAGATGGGTTTAAAATATGGATTTATGTCTTTATTCTGCATAGTCAAAGGTCAACAAGAGCAGGAAATCATCGCTGAGCTGCTTATTTACGGCAGGAGGCAACTGCTCACTCCTCTTGATTGTGTATCCCACTGGTGGATGCTTCCAGGGTGCCAGATTGCAGGGAATGTGGTGGAGCCCGTGCCTCAGTTTCCCTAGAGTGGGCATCCCTTGGGTTGGGCATCCCACTGGGGAATGCAGGCTGGATGTCCCCAGCATGGCAGCGTCCCATTCCTCGGGAAGACCCATGGGGAAGTTGAGCATCCTCAAGGATGGGCGTCACCACGGTGGAGGGTCCAGTGATCTGGGAAGTGCCACATGCCCATCCCCATGGCCTCATCTGGGAGGTGCCACATGCCCATTCCCATGGTCCCATCCAGGGAGCGCCACATGCCCATCCACTATGGCCACGGCGTGGGCAGGGCCAGCCCCGCGAGCTGCGCTCTCATGCTTTGCTAATCCCGCCTGGCACCTGCCCCAGCTCCCGGCGGCTTCGCGCGAGCAAGGAACCAATTAATCCTCCCGGCACTCGGGGAACTGGGTCAGGCTCGTCAAGCTCTCCCGCTAACGAGGGGCGAGGCGCGGCACAGCAGAGCCGGCTGCTGGGTGGCCGGGTGGTGTTTCACGCTGGTGCCCGGCGTCCCGTCTCCCGCGGGGTGGTAAGTGGGTAAACTGAGGCAGGGCAATGGCCCGCAGAGCAGGGAGAGCCGAGGAGGAGGAGGAGGAGGAGGAGGGTGGCGGATAATTCGGTTGGTCTGATGTTGCAAAGGACTGGGGTTTCCCAACGGGGCAGCCCAGCCGCTGTGCCTCGGTTTCTCCATCCCAGCCAAGCAACGGGTGCTCCTGGTTTGGGGTGTTGGGGCTTGGCTGGCAGGGTGGGGAGCACAGGCAGGGCAGGCAGGGCGCCCCTTTGAAGTGGAGCCCAACTTCCAGGAGTGAAGCAATTCTCGTTTGCATAATGAATAAAGGGAGCAAGGAGGGGGGGCAAAACCCCAAAACCGAAGCTGGCAGGCAGGTCTGCCCTCCCTTCCCTCCTTGGCCTCCCCTCCCTGCCTGCCCACTCCCCCAGCCGCCTGTAATTACAGGTTTATTGCCTGCACAGCTATTGTGTAATGACATGTTTGCAAATTAATTTTTACGGCTCATGCCATGGTGGGGGAGCAGAGGAGGGGTCCCCCGGTGCTTGCCTGAGCCCAGCAAATCCAACTCTATAAAAGCAAGATGGGAACGAGGGAAATGGGTGACATGGTGACCCCAAAGCTTTTCTAGCATGGGGTGGGGGGTCCCAATTTCACCCAGACTAGGGGCACATGCACAGCTGTGTTCACCCCATAGGTGACACTGTATAGTGCAACCAGTGAGGTGTGTGTGGGGCTTGGCTAATGTGGGGGGAGATGGGGAAGCAGCACCCCACGGGTGGGAGCAGCAGCACCCAGCACCCCATGGTGCAGAGCAAGGCAGCACAGGGGAGCTGCCTGGGAGGGAGCGGGACGCGAACGACGATGACTCAGGGGACGGGCCAGAAATACTCACAGCGCCGATCTTGACAGATGTAGGTTAGGAAGGAAGAAAAGACATAATAATAATCCTCCGACCTGGAATCAGGAAAGCAACGTTTAACTAGGGGGGCAGGAGGAGGAGGAGAGTGCGCGTTTTCACCAGTTTTGTGTTTGCCATAAGGAGTTTTCGGGGGGGACATGTGAGAGTTTGCAGCCAAAGGACCTCCCACCAACACCTTCCAACCATCCATGCCCAGCCACAGGGCCAGATGGGTTTGGGATGACACTGGGACCCCCATGCCCCCATGTCTCTGGGTTCTGGAGCAGTCAGAGTAAGGCAGTGGGCACCTGGGAATAGCTGGATAGGCTTGGGGTGACACTGTGACCCCCATGTCCCCCTGTGCCCCCCATCCCCATGCCCTGGCACAGGCAGGGCCACCTGGGAATGGCTGGATGGGTTTGGGGTGAGACTGTGACCCCCATG
>VWZD01011466.1:135240-170896 GCA_013396695.1 Sakesphorus luctuosus
CCCCATCCCCCCGTCTCCAGGCTCCAAAGCAGGCAGGGGCAGGCAGCGGGCGCCTGGGAATGGCCTCTGTATCTTTAAGCTGTTTGAAGGGCTGGTCATTATCATACAGGATGTGGCTTCTCTTGCAGGGGCGAGATATCACACGTCGCCCTTGTGAACTTTGGTGTTAAAACCAGTTTGGGAAGAGAAGGACGGAGCTGGGCGAGGGGGGGTGGGGGCAAACACACACATACACTCAGGGGCAGGCTCTCATGAGCGTGTCCCCATGAAAGCGCGCGCCCCTGGAATTTTGCGCCCGTGGAAGCGCGTGCCCGTGGAAGCGCGTCCATGAGTGCCTGGAGCCAGCGACGCTCCCCCCTCCCTTTTCCACCCCGCCTTGGCTGATCGTTTGCTTAAAGCAAATTAAGCCGGGCCCTCGTTACTATGGTGCAGCCAGGATCTCCAGCCTCCCTCGCGCTCCCGTAATAGCATTTATTAGCCCTATTTGCCTGCAAGCATGTCTTCCCGGATCTGCTAATGCATCAGCGGAGAGGGAATGGGGAAGATCCTATCGGGAGGCTGATTACAGCCCCCGACGGCCAGCGAGGTTGGGGAGGGGGGATTTAGAGGCGCAGAGGGGATTTGGGAGCATAGAGGGGATTTGGGGCGGGCAGCAGGAGCTCACCCCCAGCCCCCCGTGCCGGGGTTGGGGCAGGCAGCCTTCCTCGCCTGCCTTTTGTGAAGCAGCAGGCAGCTCCCGGCAGGCAGGAAAGTTGGGTTATTTATTGTTTTATTTCCTAATTTTCCTGCTGAAGCGACTGGGGGGCTTGGGTTTCTATTTCTATTTTGTATATATCCCCCTCACATCCCCCCTTTAACCCCCCCCCGCATCGGCAGCTGTTTGAACACAGAAAAAGGCAAGAAAGAAAAATTAAAATTATTCCGTCTGTAGGCGAGGAGGAGGAGCGGGGTGCGAGGGGGAAAGACGGCTTCTCCCGGGGCGCCCCGGGGGTTCGCCTCTCCGAAACCGCCGGGGCCAAGGGCTGGAGCCCCGGGGACGAGGGCGGTGGGCGGAAGGTGCCGAGGCGAGCAGCTGCCGGCCGCCCTCCTGCCCGCTCCCCGTCATTAGGGGAGACAAATCTGCTGTCAAGGAGCCAGATTTCCAATTTACCGATAATGATTCTTGCATGAAAATTGATCGAGGGGCAAGTCTGCCGCCTCTCGCCCGCCCGCCTTGGCGCAGCCCGCGGAGACGGGGCTTTCCGGACGGACGGACGGACAGACGGACGGACACTGGCTCGCAGCCCCGCGTGGGTCACCCACCCCACGCCACCAGTACCCTCTCGGGGGTTGGGGGGACCCCACTGCACTGCTCAGGGGGTGTGTTCCCCCCCAGCCGAGGGTCCCACCGCCTCTTCATTCTCCTTCTCCTCCTCCTCCTCCTCCTCGCTGGCTTTTTGTGTGCCTGCGGTTGGCAGCTGGGGGCTCAGCGGCAGGAAAACCCCCGGGAAGGCGTCACGCGTGGCAGCCAGGCTCCTGCCCTGGCCCCGNGCTCCACCGTATTTTTTCGCCTCTGGTTTATTTTTCCAACCCCCTCCGTGTGGCTTGGTGCTAATTTTTGGGGTTTTTTCCTTTTTTTTCCCCCTTGCTTCCTGACACATCCTCCTCACCTTGGCTCTTTTATTTTTATTTTTAATTTTTTTCCTGGCCGCAATGGAACTGTAACATAAATCATGTTTGGGTTGAAACCACCTCTCTATTACTTACCAGGTAAGGCACCGAGCGACGCTGCCGCCAGCCCTCTGCACTCCCTCTCCCCCCATCCCGGGGTCTCCCCACGGGGTCCCCCCCGACCCGGGGACACCCCTTTGTCCCCCGTGGCCAGCACCAGCCGAGGGCGATTTGGGGGTGAAGTTACTTCTTCCAGCACCTCATGGAGGTTTTGGAATCGGAAAGGGGGAAGCAGACAGCCTCGGCACGGCACTGTAGGGTTTTGGGGTGCATGGATCCTCTCTCGTCTGCTGCTGCCACTCCCTCACCCCGGGGATTTCTCCGCTCCCCCAGGGGGCCGGGGGGATTCTGGCCGAGGCGGGATGGGGGGAGATGCGGGATGCGCTGTTTTGGCGTGGGGATCCCTGCTGGCAGCCCCACCACTGCGAGGGCGTGGGGTATTTGGAGCACCAAAGTTTGCTGTGCCACCCCAGCCGGCAGCACCGGCCACCGCAGCATCCAGCAAGGGAGGGGAGTCCCCCGGGGGGGTCTGGGGTGTTTTGAGAACATCGGGGGGTCTGGGGGGCGAGACCGGGCACGCGCTCTGAGGGTGAAGGGTGTGTGCTCAAGGTGGGTGTTTGGGGTTCGAGGATACGATGTGGGGGTGTGAACTCGGGGTGGGAGCTGGAGGTGCTCTTGGGGTGCAGGCTCAGGGCGCGTGTTTGGGGTGCACACTGCGGGTGTAGACTCAGCAGACTCGGGCTGTGAGCTCAGGGTGCGAACTCGAGGTGCTTTTGGGGTGCACCCTCCGGATGCAGCCTCAGGCTGGGAGCTCTGGCTTGTGCACTGGAGGTGCTTTTGGGGTGCAGGCTCGGAGTGCGAGCTCAGGGGTGCTCTCCCAGGGCTGGGGTGCAGTGGAAGGGTCCCTCTCCGGGGGTCCGTGCCCCCGCGTGGCCATTCCCCCGCGGATGGTTGTTTGTTTCAGGAAATGGCTTTGGCATGTGGTTGTTACCGGAGCGAGCGGCTCTGCCCAAGGCGCCTGCGCCGGGACGCACGAAGGCGAACCGGGAAGGGCGGCCGAGGGGCGCTGGGTTGAACTGGG
This sequence comes from Sakesphorus luctuosus, assembly GCA_013396695.1. NCBI lineage: Eukaryota > Metazoa > Chordata > Aves > Passeriformes > Thamnophilidae > Sakesphorus > Sakesphorus luctuosus. The sequence goes on from VWZD01011466.1 coordinate 138,032, forward strand.
GGGTCCCCCGCTCTGGGACGGGTTGCGGTGTGACATCCCCTCCCAGTGCTGTGCCACGGTGGGGACATGGGTGACATGCTTGCCCGTGGCACCCTGCTCACTCCCAGCATGATCCAACCCCGCACCCTCCTCTGTGCCGGCTGTGGGGCTCCCGCTCCCCATCTTCCCCCCAGACACCACCCCCTTGCTCCTTGCTGTTCTCCACTGCCTGCAGCAACCGTGGGTGATTCCTGCTTGGCCTCTGTGCCATCCCTTACGGTGGAGACATCCCTCCAAAGGCTGCAGGTGCAGGGAGACGGGTTGGGGGTTGGCTTTTTTCCCCTTAAATTCCATATTTAGCACGCGCCGGTCGAGCCGGGGTTCCCGGCGGCGTCTCCTGTTGCGTGAAACTTCTGGCTTTGCCGTTGTTGCTAATGCACTAATTCCTGCGCCCTGGAAAACCCTGCTCCAGCCGGCTCCTCGCTTCCCCACCGCCTCGGAGGGGGAGTAATAAAATCGGAGGAGAAAAGCAAGACGGAGAGGAACATGGAAGTGTCAGGCTGTGAGATTTAAGGCAATTAGGGGGAATGATGCTGGAGGCGCTGGCACGCAGCGGGATCGCCGGCGGCAGCTGCCGGGCGTTGGGGGATGCCGGTGGGCCAGGTCGGGTGGGAGCAGATGGAGATGGGAACCTTCCCCCGCCCTGGGCTCGCGGGGGTTTCATCAGCGCGGGGCTGGTGGCGGTGACTCAGCGGCGCGAGTCCTGCTGGGCACTGTCACCGCCTCAGGGACTGCCTGGCCGTGGCCCGTGTCACACGCTCCTCACTCCTCGGTGGCTTGTTCTCCCAGCTTGGCTGGCACGGGACCCAGACTGCTCCTCTGCCTCCTGTGTGCCTCTGGTCACCCATGCTTCTGTGCTCTCTATCCCTCTGGTCACCAGTGCTTCTGTCCCCTCAGTCCCTCTTGTCATGGGGCTGGAGAAGTGCAGAGGGGCTCAGCTGACTGCAAGGGCACACCGGGGATGATGGGGACCTGCCTTCAAGCATCACTGAGACCGAGGGGACAGGAAGGGGACCCTATTCCCTGCAGGTCCATATGGGAATCAGCCTCAGGCTGGTTTTCCCTGAGATAACGTGGGTTCAGTTGTCACCCTTCAGCCAGTGCCAGGATCCCTTGGGGCCAGCACCCTCCTCTGGGGACAGCGGCACCCCTTGGGGACACAGAGCAACCCGGGAGGGCCTGACTCTGTGCTCCAGCAGGCACAAGGGTGGCACCCAAATACACGCAGCTTTTTGGGGCCCCCCCTCTCCCTATAGGTGTCCCCAAATCTGGCAGCCCCCAGATGGAGGGGCCCTGGGACTCCCCAGCGGGTGCGTGGCGTGCTGGGGAGGATGGCAGTGGGTGCCGGCAGCGGATGCTGCTGACTCAGGACCTTCCCAAATGGTTCCTATTTTTATGCTGGGGCCGGGAATATTTAGCCCCTGGATCAAAGCAGATGGAAGGAGCTGGGTGATGCCGCGTAAACACCCGCTCAGCGGGTGCCGCTGGCGCGAGGTGTGAGTCACCAGCGGCTTTTGGCAGCACCGGGCGGGGACAGCCACCCCCGGGCTGGGTTTGGGGTGCTCAGGGCTGAACCCCACTCCTGGCAGCCCCCTGTGTCAGTGCTGGGTTGGGGGTTGTCCTTCCTCATCCTCACCAGGTGTGTGGTCAGGGGTGTGTGAGGATGGTGTTCGTGGGGTGCTGAGTGGGAACTGGGTCATGCCAGAGAGGTCCTGGCTATGTTGGGGTGGCAGGAAACCCCTCCTGCCTGCCTTCCTTGCCCACCCCACCATCCTCCTCCTCCTCGTCCTCCTCCTCCTCTTGCCAGTCCTAAATTCGGTCACCATGGCAACCATGTCAACCACTTTCCAGCTTCCCCGTGATGGTTTGAGGAGGGGAGGGGGGAAGAGGGGAGCCAGGGGAAGGAGGGGACTGGGGGCATCGCTCAGGGCTCGAGGGGATGCTTCCCAGATGTTTTTTTCCTGCTGGGTCCTGCCTGGCAAGTGGGGGTCAGTGCCAGCTTAGCCCGTGCTAAGAGGTCAAGACTGGAGGTCCTGGCCTAAGGAGGGGAATCCATCCCAGCCCCCTCAGCTCTGAGTGAATGGGTGGGCACCCCCGAAATCGAATGGCTCTCTGCAGCCATCCTGCTCATGCCGGGGCCCTGCTGGTACCCAGGGCATCAGTAGCCACATGGCTTGGAAGGGGGTGAATTATTCCCAGACACGCCTTTTTTCCTTCCTCTTTTCTTCCCACCCCCCCATAATCTCTTTATTCCTAGGCTAAGACAGGTTCCCAATGGTTTTATAGTCAGATTTGCTTGTAGCTATATAGGACAGGGTGTCTGTGTGTGTGGGTGCATAAAGCCAGCACTGGCATCACCCTGTGGTGGGTGGGCACCCAACTGCCCCCCAGGAATGGCTACACCAGCATGGAGCTACAGTGCTGCCGAGAGGAGAGATGGAATTACCCTAGTGGGATTTTGGCTGGCAGTTTGGGGTACCACTGCCATCCTGCCGCTGTCCCTCTGGCATCCTGCCTCCTGGTGCTACTGCACCCCAATCCCTTGGGTGAGGCGGGCATCGCTCACCTCTAAACTCACCCTGGGGTTTCAAGGGGGAGCAGGTGCTTCCTTTCTTTACAGCATGTCCCCCCCTTTTCCCTCTCCTTGGCACCGGCTGTCAGCACCTGCCAGGATGCTCCTTGGCACGGCACCGCGGCACGTGCGCGGGCACCGCCGGCGGCAGCCGCGCTTGAGGCACCACCAGTGGCAGCAAGGGGGGTGAGGGGAGCAGGGCCAGCCTTGCCCTGAGCCTGGCAGCGGGATGCATCCCCCCCTCTAATTTTATTACTAATTTTTAGCTTTATTTCCTGAATGCTGCGCTTAATTAAACCCAGCCGCCTCTTGCTGCGAGCCGAACGTGGGTTATTTGTGACACCAAACATCAACCCCCATGGAAACACCCCTCTGATAAATTATTCCACATGGATAAAGAGTGAGGATGACACCCCAAAACCCTCCCCATCCCCTGTAAAATGCTTTGGGGGTGAAAAACGGCAGTGCTTCAGCATCTCCAAGCTTCCTCCTTCCCCCCTTCTTTTAATAATAATGCTTTAAAGATGTTTGACATCTGTAACAAACAGCTGGCATCCTGTTATGGAAGAATGTCCTTTTATTTCTGAGCAGGTTGAACTGTCATTAATAGTATAATTAGGTGATTATCGGCGTACAGCAGAAAACTGCTTAATTGCACAGCCAGCTTTCCGAGGATCCCTGCTCCTTTATTGCTGGATTTGTTTTAGCCGCCTGAATTTTTTCGCGCTGTGTTGTTGGTTTTGGTTTTGTTTTTTTTTTCTTCCATGTTGATTATTATTATTTTTTAATACGTGTGACAGCTGGGGGAATGTGGCAGCACTGGGGCGGAGGGGAGGTTTAGTTTTAACCCCCTGCATGCTGGAGTCAGGGAAAGGGGGCTCAGAGGGGGGATTGCTGGGTGCAGCACCCATGGGTGGGTGGGAACACCCATGGGTGGGAGCTAAGGGAATAAAGGAGGTGTCTTTGTTGAGGAGCAGAGCCGTGGCACCTGCTTGGAGGGCACCCATTGCTCTGGGAATCCCTTACCCACCCTCACCCACCCCTCCATGCTGGGACCCTCCTTTTGGGACTCTGTGTCCCTCTCCGTCCCCTCTCACACGGGACACGCACGTGGCTCCCTGTACCACTCAGACAGCTGCGATGGGTCACTCCATCCCCATCCTTATCCCTATCCCCAGGATGTGTGGTTTTGGGGCCAGAGCAGCTTTTTTGGCGTCCGCTAGACAATAGCGCTTTGTATCTCCCTCCAGTGCCGCCAAACACACTTGTTAGCTCCACAGCTTTGTGCTGTAAATTTCCATGGAGTAATTACGTCTTAATTTATGATAATCCTGGGCAGGCAGTGGAGGGGGCCAAGCACCAGTCAAGTTTGGAAGTTGCCCGCCGGGGCCCGGGGTCCCCCGTGGCTCACGCTGACAGTGAACTCCTCTGTTGACTATGAACTTCTCCATCCTGGTGGGTGGGGAGAGAGTCCCTGAGCAGGTACTGGGGCCATGTGGCGTTGGAAATTGGTCTCACTGAGTGTCTCCAGCATAGTTGCTGGTGTTGCCCATCCCACCCCCCATCCAGGAGCTCAGGATACCATGGATATGTGGGCTGAGGTCATCCCAGGGGGATGCCAGGATGGATGCTGTGTGTCTGGGTAGTGGCTCCCCCAGGAGGGAGGGAATCTCTCCCTTCCCAATTGTCTGGCACTGCTCCTGCATGGGGCTGGACCCTTCCCCCTTCCCACCACTGAATGGCTCATCCCGCCTTTGTCTGGAGGGCTTATTACTGGCAAAATAGAGGCTCTTTTCCCTCGGTCTTCCCAGCAGGCAAATTAGACACTTTGGCAATTTTTGAGGAGGATGATGGGGAGGGGACGAAGGCTCTCATCACTCGGCACGCAACCCCAGTGCCAGGCAGGGTGCTGGCACTGTCCAGCACAGGTTTTGGGAGGGAAGTGAGGGGCTCCTCATGTCCCCTCCAAAGCCATTGAGGTACCACAGTGGGAATACCATGGGATCTGGGGAGTCTCCTTGTAGAGGGAGGCAGGTTTGGGAAGTGCTCCTGGTGTCACTGAGCATCCCTGCAGGGCTAGGAGGGTGCTGGCATCCATGCATCCCACCACCCATTGCTGATAGGGGCTGAGGGTGCTGTAGGCACCCTATCCCATGCTCCGGGGTGGGTTTTATCCTGGGAAATGGGTGAAAGCTGGGAGCTGTGCCCACTGCACCTGCAGCCAGGGCCCCGTTGGGAGGCAGCGTGCACCCACTGACATTTGCCAAGCGTAAAAATTCAATTAATTCCAGCAGGCAGATTAAATATAAGTGAATTTTAATAATTTGCTCGAAAGGCTGAGGATTACTGTAGGCGAAAAGGGAGGATGCTGTGCATGCGGGGGCACCAGCCGGCCTTCCCGGCACTGGCACGTGGGATCGCCGCCACTAATCACCCTAAATCCCAGCGTGGGAAGAGAAGATGGGTCTACTCCCCTTGCTGGGCTTTTTGTTGGTCTTCCCCTGCAAGAAGGAACATGCTGGATCTGTCCCACCAGTGCTGGCAGCGTTGTCCCCATCCCCAGCATAGTCTGGCTCCACAGACATCTCTGCTGCTTCACACCCTCCTCACTGGTGCCCATTCCTGGGGGGCTTCATGAAAAGCGAGAGACCCATCGAGGTGGCCTGAGGGATCCCAGTGGGATGCTGAAAGAGATCCCAGGGCTCCTGGGTCTGGAGAAAGCCAAGGCCTTTCCAAGGCCTCCATGGCATCTTGTAGCTCAGAGCCAGGGACGTGGGGCACTGATTGGTAGCAGATGGCACCGGTATTGGGAAAATGAAAATACACGCAGTAAATTTGCTGTTTGCCAGCATTAATTCCTTATCCCAAGGTAAAACCTTCCCTCTGGCCTGTGCTGGGCCATCTGCACTGTCATAAACCATGGTGCATGTGGGGGGATCCCAGGAGTGAGGGGGGACCAAACGTCTCACCTGGACCCGCAGCTTTGCTGGCGGCGCAGTGGGATTGATGGAGATTGCCCGTGACCTTTGCTAGGACACAAGGTATTACCATTAATACTTCTGTATTTCCAGAGTTCGCACCATCCATAAATCTCATATCAAGTCAGGCAGGTGGTGTAATCTGCCAGGGGATGTTATTAATACCTGTTATTAATGCCTGTTATTAATACTTGTTATTAATACCTGTTATTAGTACCTGTTATTAATACTCGTTGCCCCTGGAGCCACCCATGGATGGGATGAAGGGTTGGGGATGTGTCGTGTAGCCCCTCTCTGCCTTTTTGGGGTGCAGCCAGGGTGAGTGCTGGGGAATCTTTGGTGCCAGCAGAGTCACCCACCAGCAGTGGGGGTTCCCTACTGGCACCCACCTCCATAATGGGGGCAGTGTTTGGCTATGGACCCCCTTGGCTCTGATGGTGAGGGACTGCAGCACCTGGAAGGCAGAGGGGTGGCAGGAAACATCCTCTCACCTTGTCCTGGCACTTTCTGACTCTGCCCTGCAGCCCCTTCCCTTGGCTGAGTCCTGGCCTCTCACTCTGCCTGCAGCTCCCTGCCCCTCTCTGCAGCCCCCCTGCCCTGCCCCTGCCTCCCCCTGCCCTGCCAGGACCTGCCCTGTGCAAGATCCAGCCTGCGTGAAGCTCTAATCTCCAATTTTATTCGCTCGGCTCCAGCCGATTTGCATAATCCACATAATCACCCTGGTTTTAATTGCCTACAACTCTGCAGAAAGATCATGTGGTTAAGTGGTAAATCATAATTAGATAAATAATTGGCTTGGCCGCAGCAAGCTGCTTTGTTATACCTGCCATCTGCTGGGCAAGGGCTCCTGCGCCCAAAACAATGCACTGCTGCCACACGCCTCTGCTGGGCTGGGGATGTGGGGACATGGGGACATGGGACATGAGAATTTGGGGATGGGAGGGCAGCCTGGCTATGCTGGGCATTGCCCACTCTCGGACTGTGCAATGCCCAGTAGCTCTGTGCAAGGTTTGGCAGCACTGTGAGGTGCCTGACTGCGACCCATGTGTTGCCCAACAGCACTGTGGAATGTCCAGTGCCACTGTGCAGTGCCCTACAGCATCTTGGAATGCCCAGTGCCACCATGGAATGCCCAACAGCACTGTGCAATACTCAGAGGCACTACGAAATGCCCTGCAGCACTATGGAATGCCCCAAAGCACCTTGTAATGCTCAGTGGCACCATGGAATGCTAAATGGCACCACAGAATGCCCAGTGGCACCATTAATGCCTGGCAGCACCAAACAATGCCTGGCAGTACCACAAAGTGCCTCATAGCCCTGTGCAGTGCCCAGCTCCCCCCCACATGATGCCCAGCATCCCAACTCAGTGCCCAGCTCTCTCCCACATGATGCCCAGCAGCCCCATGGAGCACCCAGCACCCTATGAACCCATTCAGCCCCAGCAGCAGCTATAATGCAAAGGGGTGAGGGCTGTACCCCACTTCAGAGGGAACCTTGGGAGATGGCTGGCACCTGGATCCAGGCATCAGGAGCCAAGAGGAGCTGCCAACCCAACCTGGGAGCTGCAGAGAAGCTCAGGGACCAGCAGCATCCTTGGAGCACAGGCACTTGATTTTGGAAGCCTCCAGCTTCAAAATGGGGCAAAAATGGAGCAGAAAGTTGCTTTGAAGTAAAACTTTCACTGTCTGGATTTCCTGTGGGCTGAAAAGGCTCCCAGGGCTGGTTGGCCTGGGCTGAGGAAGGCCAGAAAGGGAGAGAAACCATCCGGCATCGCTCCATCCCCAGCCTCTCCCAGTGCTGCGCCCTCCAAACGAGCTCTTATTAGTTTGCTTGTTGTCATTTGCCAGATCAATGGTCCATGGAGGAGTGATCGATGGAGTCCCAGCTGGATAATAGCACTGTGTGCCCGGATGCTTGGTGCTGGACTGGGCTCCACAGGGAGCCCAGAATCCCATCCCTGACCAGCAAGGTGCTCCTTGCAACAGGGGACCCATCCGACCCCTTCAAGGGGATGGAGGATGCTCCTGGGATGGGCCCTGGGCTCTGCCCGGAGTAGCTAAAATTGGACAGAGGCTACACCTGGGGACAGCAAGCCTGGCCACCTTGCTTCATTTTGGCTGCATGCTGGGAGGTGGGGAGGGAGATCAGGAACGTGGGCTCTGATTGATCAATTAATTAATTAATGAAGTGTGTTGGAGGTGCGGCAGCAGAGCTGCTTTTTAATGAGAGGTGGAAAATACGTGGTGGCTTGGCAGGACATCACTGGGAGAAGAGGTGGCCCCTGCTGCTTGTCCCCTGCCTGTGGGCTCCCACAGGGGTGACAGGGTGTGTGGCAGGGGAATGATGGGCAGGGACGATGGGCACACGCTGGCCCTGGCTGCCTGCCCTCTATCCTGGGGCTCTGCCTGCTGCATTCAGACAGCAGGGAGGGGGGCTGACAATGCGAGGCCATTAGCATTGAAAATCCATGCAGAGCAGCTGTTCCCGCTCGGAGCGTGCAGCTGGATGTGGCTCTGGAGTGGGAGCCGAGGCGCTGAGAAAGGGGGGAAAGGCTGTGGGGGCACCTCATCACCTCAAATCCCTTGGGGAACCATCCAGAGTGAGCATGGAGGAGCCTTACAGAGGGCTGGGCCAAGTGGGCTCCATCCCAGCCACAGTCTTGTGGGGTGGGTGCGGATCCATCCCGAGGGAGGAGGATGCAGGATGCTCTTCTCTCCCCGCTCCCTCGGCCTCCCGCCGTGCTGGGTTTTTTTCCGCTCCATTTGCCAGGGGCTGAAGCTGCTGCCTGATCGTATTTGGTAATAAATTATTAGTTCCAGCACTCGGGAGCCCGGGAGCTCAAAATAGCTGCTGTAAGAGCGGGCGGCTGGTGCAGGTCGAGTTCAATGGCAATCTGCTCCCAAGGGCACTCCATGCTCATTAGGGGCCTTTCAAGGTGCTGGGAAGGGGGCAATCTGGGGCCAAGGTGCTAAACCTGCCCACTTCCCGTTTCCTGACAGTAGTACCCCCTTCCCAGGGATTTGGGGGTGCTGGGAGCCCAGCCCTGCCCCTTGCTGCCCGCTCCTGCCTGCCTGCAGTGGCTGCCGGCGGGTTTTATTTGTCTCCAGCCCCACCAGGCAGCCAGACTGGTTCTGCTCTCGCTGCCGGAGGAGGCTCCCGCTGCCAAAAAACCCGCCAGCATCATCAGGAGCAGATGGAGAGAACATGGCATGCTCCCAGCTCCCGGCTCTCAGCCTTGTGCCAGGGATGCGGGGGGGCAGGGACACCACTCCAGGAGCCAGGGGCTTGGGGTCCTGCACTGCCAGAGATGCCAACCCCATGGCGGGTGCCATGTGTGGCACTGTGGGAAGGAGTGGCATAGGGAAGGATGAGGGGAACACCGCAGTGACCCTGCCATCTCCTCTCCTCCTCCTGCCGGGCAAGGAGCTGCCTGTTCCCGTGGCCAGCAGCCAGCAGGCACCGGGAATGCCAGACACTCCCTATGCTGCTGTGCCTGGGCACATGCTGTGGGAGGGATGGGGACAGAGTGACACATCACCTGCTTCCCAGTCCCTAACCTCCCCCATGGCCTCAGCAGGGACCCAGATATCCTGCGGCCCTGCAGCCCCTCTGCCTTGGCATTTTTGGGGGGTCACAGGCAGCAGCTGCCCCTGGGACAGATATGTGGGGGTGCCAGCCCTGCACCCCACATGGTTGGGGGCAGCGAAGAGCCAGCTTGCCCCGTTTTGTGGTTCATCTCCCCACTCCGGTGAGGCAACCGCCGGGTGACCCCGGGTTGCTCCAGACGCAGAACTTGACCTGTTTTTCCACGTGGATCTGCCTGCTGAGAAAAGCAGCTGGGGAAGAGCAGAGCTGGAGGGGGGCCCACTCCCACCCCACTATGGGGCATCACGGTGTCCCCAGCCACCCGCAGGGCTGAGAGGCACCAACACCCAACTGCAATGCCGGAGGGATGAAGGGGACCCAGTGTGGCCCCACATCCCATCCCCACAGAGGTGCCCTCGCCCAGCCAGCTCTCCGTGCCTCAGTTTCCCCAGCTGGCAGCTGTCCCATGGAGCAGCCCAGGGACGCCTGGACAGACGGACGCCAGCGCCGTCGGGGCACGGCGGGTGAGCGGCGCTGCTCGGGCCCCAGCCGGGGCGGAGGCGCCGATTTTATCACTGGGAGGGAGCGGCAGAACTGGTTTGGAGCCCGGCTGGGGCAGCGGCACAGCTCAGCCCGGGGGGCACGCCAGCTCCCTGCACGCTTCCCGGCGAGCTGCCGGCTCCCAGCAGCCCTGCGCTCGCCTGGCAAATCCCACTGGGATCATGAGTTTGCCGGGAGGCGTTTGGGGCCGCGGGGATCAGCTGAGCATCACACGGGTGATGCCCTGCCACCAGCCCCGTGCCCGGTTAGAGTGCGCCAGCGAGCTGATCCCACCGGATGGCTGGCAGAGTGTCTCCAAACATGGATCGGGGCTGGAATAGGGAGGTTATGCCGGGGTTAATAGGTGGGGAGAAGCTAGGGGGCACTTGGAAGTGCTTGGGGATTGCAGGGCTGTGCCCAGAGGCTTTGGGCAGTGCTGGGAGAATGCAGGAATGTGCCAAGGGAATGCCAGGCAGTGCCTGGAGGATGCAGGATTGTGCCTGGGGGATGTGAGGCAGTGCCCATGGAATGTGGGGCACTGCCCAGGGGTGCAGGGCTGTGCCCAAGGGTGTGGGGCTGTGCCCGAAGGCTATGGAGCAATGCCTGGGAGATATGGGACAGCGACTGGGGAATTCAGGACTGTGCCAAGAGAATACCAGGCAGTCCCTGGAGGTGCAAGGCTGTGCCTGGTGGGGAGTGCAGGATTGTGCCGAGGGATGTGGGGCAGTGCCCAGGAAGTGCAGGGCTGTGCCATGGGGATGCCAGGCAGTGCCTGGATGATGCAGGATTGTGCCTGGGGGATGTAGGGCTGTACTCAGGGGGTGCAGGACAGTGCCCAGGGAGTTGCAGGCTGTGCCTGGGGGTGCTGCATCCTCTTTGGATGGTACATGGTTGCCTGGTGCTGCAGGCAGATCCTGGTGCCCCACTCTCGTGGCGGCACCAAGGCCTCATCCGGGGGTCCACAGGCTGGAGCAGAGCCCGGGGGTGCCGGTGCAGAGCCCGGGGGTGCCGGGGCCAGGCTGGCGTGGCGGGTTGGCTTCCCAGCTGTTCTGGTAATGAATTTACATGAGCCGAGCGTGTCGACAAGGCGGCAGTCAATGGCTGAGAGCACCGGAGTTAATAAATGCTTGTATAATGAGGGCAGAGGGGAACGCGCCGCCGCGCCGGCCGCCTCTCCTGGGGCCGGGGGGCAAAGATTAATCAACGCTGAGTGCCACTCGTGCCCCCCCGCCGGCTCCCGCAGCGCCCGGCGCTCTACCCAGCCAGCCGCTGCCATGGGATGCTCCGGGGTCTCCGTAGGTGATCCTCTACCCACCCACTCGATGCCGTGAGATGTTCCAGGTGCTCTGGCGTTGTCGATGCCTCCAGCTGCCTCCAGTCCCGCTGGGAGCTGGGGGGCTGCCCCACGACCCAGCTCATCCGCCTGCCCACCTGGGAGCAGGGCTAATTTTAGGCTGGTGTTAATGAAGCTGCTCGGTGAAGTCTATTTTAAGGTCCCTGACATCAGCAGTTGCTGTTTTGGGAGGTGGAGAGTCCTGTAGCAACTGGTGTAACAGCTGGGGGGGGACACGAGGTGGGTTTCACCCTCCTGCTCAGCTCCTGAATCCCCAGTTTTGGGGGTCACTGTGCCTTGTAGCACCTTAGTGCTTTGGGGTGCAATGACAGATTTTGGGGGGCTGTGGTGAGGATTTGAAGGTGCATTGTGGGGACCTGGGGCTGCTGTGGTGGAGAGTTGTGGGGTACACTGCTGGGACTTGGGGGTGCAGTGCTGGGGATCCAGGGATGCAGTTGTGGGCATTTGGGGGAGCAATGCCATAGACACGGGGATGCAATATTGTGGGTCCAGGCATGCAGTGGTGGGGATTGAGGGGCGCAGTGGCTGGTATTTGAGGGTGCAGTGGTGGCAATTAGGGGTGCAGCAATGGTGCTTTGGCTTTTGGCAGCACCATACGAGTCAGGGGACTGCCTCTTTCCCATCACCTTCATCAGAATGCTGAAGTCCTTGTGTCCACCAAAACACCCTCTCCCTTGTCGTGGGGTCCCACTGAGCCCACCTGCTCCATTACCCAGGGTTTCAGTGGGGCCATGGAATGCCAGCATGTCAGGCATGTTCTCCCCTATTGCCTTAACTCAGGGGGTACATTTTGGGGGGGGGGTAGTGATCCAGAGGGAAAGTCTTGCTTGTCCCACTGGTTATTCCAGCTCCTGGAGGGGATTTGAGGCTCCACTTTCCACGTGTCCCTGTCTAACCTGGGCTCTCATTCACAGGCATGAGCCATGAGCCGAAGTCGCCGTCCCTAGGAATGCTCTCCACTGCCACCCGCACCACCGCCACTGTCAGCCCCCTCACCCCGTCCCCCCTCAATGGCTCCATCGTCCCCAATGGCAGCCCTGCAGCCAGCAGCACTTTGTCCGTCCAGGCAGCACCTTCCTCCAGCTTCGCCGCCGCTCTCCGCAAGCTCGCCAAGCAAGCCGAGGAGCCCCGAGGTAGGGATGGGGACAGGGACTAGGGGGGTGACAAACACCAGTGCCTTTCCCCCCTGCTGTCACCCAGGACCCAGAGCTGGTGTTTTCTCTCCATTTCCCAGCTAATGTCTTTGCCTGGTGTTGTGTCTCGAGGGGGTAGTTTAGAAATTCAATTCAGCTGGAGTAATCCCAATGTCGTATCACTCACAATAGCCTGGGAGAAAGTCTGGGACAGTGTGGTGTGTGGGGGACCAGCCCTGCTCCCTCCCACCACACTTCACCCAAATGCTGGGTTTTTACCAGAGGTTCCTCAAATTTGCCCCTTCCTCAGACAAATTCCCTGACTAAATAGCAGATTTGGGCTCCTGTGCCTTGTCACCCACATTCTCCATCACACTCCCTCTCTGCTCAGATGTGGGATGATGGGGTGTGAGCTGCTTCTGGAGCACCCCAAGGTCCCCACTGCCATAGGGAGTGTGTCCCATGGGGATCACCAGGGCTGTCCCATATGCAGATGGGGAAGCAGCCAGTCCCCAGGCTGTGAAGTGTTTCAACAGGAGACTGCTGGCATCATCAGTTTGGGATGGACTAGCATTTATCCCTGGTATTTGCATTGGTGGGTGCTCCCTTTGGCTCACTGCCCACCACCTGAGCACTCTCCTCTCTGGAGACACACCTGGCCCCTTTGGAAGCTATTTTTTGGAAGACCTCCTTTAAAAGAGCCATTTAGCAAGGCCCTTTTGGGGCAATCCTTTTTCCAAGACCGCTTTTGCAGAGCTTTATTTGGGAAACCCTTCTTTAAAAGCACCATCTACAAGACTCTCCTCACAGCCTCCCACCAGCCCACAAGGGCCCCATACCAACTGTGACTTGAAACATCATCTACTCCCAAGGAAACATGTGGGGGCACCAGGTCCCTGTGACACCGAGGGGACCAGGTCTTGGTGGTGTTTCATCCTCACTAGGAGCTCCTGGTTCTCCCCAGCTGCCTCCTCTGGAACCCGTCTGCTTCTTTGGGGGCAATCACTTGGATTTGGGGGATTATTTTCCCTTTTCTTCCTCCCACACCCTGTAGCTTATGCCCTCCCAATGCTGCTCAGCCCATCCCAAGGCACATCATCAGATTTAGGCATGGATTTCACTGGGGAGAAGCAGCCACATTCCCTTTGGATTTCCTCTTAACACCTGCACAGTTTGTTTGCAAAAGACCCTGCCCTCGCCCATCTGGGTGTCCCAAGTGGCTCATCCTGGAGATTTTTAATTGTTGTGTGTTTGTGTGTGTTGGGAAGGAGGTTTTTCTCCACACCATGGCTTTTAGCACCAGGAAATGAATTGCTTTGCCCCCAGATCCTTACCCACTTCCCACAACAGTAGATATTTGCCCCTCTGCCCTTCCCACCATGGGAGATGCTTTGCTGTGGCAGATGCCACCTATGGGGTAATGCCAACTGGATCCACCCAAGATCATCTTTTTTCCAGCTTTATAGACTCACAGTTGTGCTGGGGCTTCTGTAGGGATGTCCCACTGTCTCAAATTGATAGGGCTCATCCTAGCTGACCCCATCCCAGCAAAGCTCCACAAACCCACCACCTGCCCAGGGGCTTCTTCCAGCAAAGCCCTAGGAAGCCACTGCCTGCCTGGGGGCTCCTGCCTCTTGTCCTGCCCCGGGCTGTCCGCAGGGTGGGTTTTATTCCACCCTCCCTTCCTTTTTTTCCCCCCTGTTCTCCGTCAGGGTCTCAGCTGTTAATTACATTTGCCTGTCAGCCCAGGCTGCTAATCTGCTATCGCCGAGTGGGAAGCGGGAGGTCAGAAAACAAAGGTGACACCATCACACTGTGCCTCTTGTCATCTCCAATCCAGATTAGTTTCATTGACTAACTCCTGGCTGAATACCACCAGTTAATTATAACGATCACAAACCCTCCCGTTTAAAGCCACACAGCGAGAATTAAGGTTCTGAAGTAAGACTTTAGCTTCATTAATTGCCGGGCTCATTGTGATGGTATTGATTGTTAACGCTATCGCGTGGTGAGTAATGGCTTCCCAGCTCAGAGGGGATTAGGCTGCTAATTGTTGTTGGCCTTGCGCTGACAAGATAGACTTCAGTGGGTGTCAAATCCGTGCAGCGGCCTCCTTTGTCGGGGACAGCCTTTCTCCTTCCCCCAGACTTGCTGCTCTTCAAATGAAAGTGATTCGGAGCGACTCGGGAATAATTAATACGGGAGGGCGGCCGGCAGCGGGATGCTCCGCCTGGCCTCTGCTCCGCCGACCATCCTTCTGGAGCATCCTTCCCACCCAGCATCCTTCCAGCTGCCTGGGAATGCTTGTGCCTCCCTGTGGCATTCCTGACTCCCCTCTGTCCCGGTATTTTGCTGGCACAAGTATTGCGAGGGGATGGAGGTGGGTTGCAGGGTGAGCAGCTGCTGGCAGTCTCGGAGGAACTGGCTGGTGTGCTCACAGGGCAAGGAGGTGGCTTGCACACTCAGGGAATGGGCTTGCACACTCAGAGCACTGGGATTACACGCTTGGAAAGTGAGGAGACACTGCACACTCAGGGGAGCCAAGACCCTGCTCAGTGCCAGAAGAGGGAGCACTGTTGTCACCTTTCCATTGGCATCCTGTGGTGACTATGGACCACCCCTCAGTCTCCAATAGCTGATCCCCACTGGCATGTCAGAACCCTCCCCCTGACCCAGACTCCTGGGCTGAAGGAAGCAGAGTTTGTGGAGTCCCCCAGGCTGCCTGGCTGGATTTGAGGAATGGGCAGCATTCCATGGAGCAGGTGCCAGGCACCCTGTGCCCTGGTTAATGTGGCGTTTGTATTTCAGCTCCAGTTCTGCTTTTTCCACTCTCTGCTTTAACTCCAATTTTATTTTTACTTTGGAAATACGAGCAGCATCTCTGGGGTGAGGATAATATAAAGTACAGGTGTATTATGCAAATAAGGCAAAAGCTTTGCTCAAGGGTTTTGGGGAGTTCCTCCATCCCAGTGTCTCTGAGTACCCTGGCTTGTGCATGGCAACTTTTGAAGCTGGATTAAGTAGCCTCAGGGTTCAGCTTGGAAACATATAGCCATCCAGGGTTGGCATCACATTGGTGTCACCTGTGCCAAGGGGCTTTATGGGAGTAGGGGGACTGAGAGTCCCTATTAGGGAGAAAGAGGGTGCCCATCCCACTATGTGGGGTGAAGCTCTTTAGCACCAGGAGGAAGCTGCCCTGGGACAGGGCTCCCTGGAACCCCTGGGATGGGAGCATGAGAGTTCAGCATGGTGGGGCAGGTGGGATGATAACCACCCTGTGAGCATCCCTGTGCTCCATCCCTGGTCCTTGCAGTGGGGCACCCTGTCGGGATTGGCTCCACCTTGTTTGGAGGGCAGTTTTGTCTGGCTAACTGCTATGTCTTCCCAATTAATTTTGATTTTTGATTTATTTTCAGGGTCCTCACTGAGCAGCGAATCATCCCCGGTCTCCTCTCCAGCCACCAACCACAGCTCCCCTGCCAGCACCCCCAAACGTGGCCCCATGGGCCCCATCATTGTGCCCCCGGGGGGGCACAGCGTGCCCAGCACGCCACCTGTTGTCACCATCGCCCCCACCAAGACGGTCAATGGGGTCTGGAGGAGTGAGGGCAGACAGGTATGGCTGTGTTTGAGGGGTGCCCAGCCCCTCCAAAGTATGGAGGGTGTGATAGCGGTCTGCACTGCCATGCTGCTCCCAAGGGATCACGAGGCTGCTCCCCACTATGTCCCCATGGTGTCCCCAAGCTGCTGTTGTCACCGGGGCTGCCATGTCCCCATGATTCCTGGGCTGCCATCATCCATGGGCTGCCATCCGGCGGGGAGCTTGAGGAAGAAGGAGAGGGGGAAGAAGAAGGAGGGGGGGAGAGCGGCTAATTAAGAAGCATCGTTAGTGGTTCTCCTCTCCTCCGCATGCTACAAGCAGATTCCCGGGGGGATTATGCCACTTGGAAAGACTAATTAAACCACAAAGCGGAGAGGCAAGGGTAAGGGATGAGAAATGCTGAGGGCGGGGGAGGAAAACACATGGAACCCGATCCCTGGGTGCTCGGAGGGGTGTGTGGGGTGTCCGGGTGCTCCCCACCCCTGTGTGCCCCCCGTGTGCCCCCTGTGCCGCCTCTCCCCGGCACGGGGGTTAACTGAGCGTGGTTATTGTGTGGCAGAGCTGTGCTCGCAGCGTGACGCCCCGAGATGGGAGGTAATTAGAGCAGAGCCTGGCACGCACAATGAGCCTCCTTCGTGCCGGCGGCAGAGGCGGCGGGGAGGGGGGCACACGGCGCCCTTTGTGCTGGCCGTGGTGACCTTGGAGCTGTCCCTAACGGTTGGGGACCTGCGACTTGCCCTGGAGGGTCTGGAGAGCGGTGTGGGATGGGGAGGGATGGATGGAATGGGAGATGCTGTGGGTGTTGCCATGTTCCTGCTGAGCTGCTAAACAGAGAAGGTGCAATGAAAAACAATCAATTTTAAACCCAAGCCTGCCTTGCTGGGGGGTTCACCCCTGTAATTGTCAGACCCTGTGGGGTCTCTTGTCACCCCAAGTGATCCCCATTGCTGGGGGATCCCTCCCTAGCTGGAGGGAGAGGCCATCCCGGCACTGGGGATGGGAGCTGATGGAAGACAGCTGAGGCCCTGTGGCAGTGTGGGAGTGCTGATGCCAGAGGGGAGCTAGGAGGATTCCAGGCTGACCCCTGGGTTATGGCTGTTATCAAAGCCCCTCTGTATTTCCCCCACCTGTGTCCTCCCCAGATGATTAATAGCTCTGGAGAACAAAGAGGCCCATAAATCTCCAGGCAGGTAATGGGTGTCCTGCCGTCTGCTCCTCCTGGGCTTCAGCACCCCCTTTCCCACTGGTGCCCCCTCAGTGTACGTCCCCAGACCCTCGCACCCCTCCAACTGCAATTCTAAAGCCTGGATGCAGGAGGATGCTCTGGCAGATACATCCTCCCCTGGGTTGTGGTGCTAGCCAGGGATCCCTGTGGGCACACTGGGGTATCACTGGGGGTCTCTGGGTAGGGACATAGGAGATACACCCCATCCTTTGTGGGTCTCTGCCATCCCCTAATACCCATCTTGGCATTCCTGCCCCTTTGCCTTCCAGCAGGAAGCAGGGTCACGAGGCAGCAGCAGCAGCGCCGGCCGCGAGCGCCTCATCTCGGAGCCCCCCCTCACGCAGGAGAAAGCAGGGGGTCCCACTGTCCCTTCCCACCTCCTGGGGACACCCTACTCCTTCGGGCTGCCCCCCAGCAACGTGGTCCAGGACTCCCGCTTCCCGCCACTCAAGTAAGTCTGGTCAGAATGGGTGGGAGGAGCTGCAGGATGTGAGTGTCTCCTCTAAGGTCTGGTCCCATCCTGAGGGGTCACATCTCCCCAGGGGGATAGGGTGGGATGGTGACCATCTCCCTTCCCTCCCAGCCTGCAGCGGCCGGTCCACCACGTGGTGCCTCCCAGCGCAGTCACCGAGGATTACCTGCGGAGCTTCCGTCCCTACCACACGGCCGAGGATCTCCGCATGTCCTCCCTGCCGCCCCTCGGCCTTGACCCGGCCACTGCCGCCGCCTACTACCACCCCAGCTACCTGACACATCACCCCTTCCCACATCCTGCCTTCAGGTGGGCACCTCTGAACCTTGGCATCCTCAGGAGATGCTGGAGCATGAACCCTGTGGGCTGGGGAGGTGGGAGCGTGATCCAGGGAGGACGGTTGGGCTGCGCTGAGGGTATTTTGGAGCTCTCCAACACCCTCTCCCAGCGGAAGGCAGCCCCCATCCAGCTCCCAGGTGGGGAATTGGGGGATTCTTTGTCCTCCTGAGCATTCCTGTGTTCCCAGGATGGACGAGTCGTATTGCCTGTCGGCACTGCGGTCCCCCTTCTACCCACTGCCAGCGCCAGGCTCGCTGCCGCCCCTGCACCCCTCAGCAATGCACCTGCACCTCTCGGGGGTACGGTACCCCCCCGAGCTCTCCCACTCCTCCCTCTCTGCCCTCCAGTCCGAGCGCATCTCCAGCCTCGCTGCCGAGAGGTACGGAGGGACCGATGGATCGTGGCTGGGATGGCTGGGGTGTCCAGGGGATGCTTACAAGTGACATGGGGTGGTTTTGGGGTGCTCCAGGGGATGCTGACAGGCATCTGAGGGGTTTTTGGGCGTGCTCTGGGGTGTATGTGTGTGTTTGGGAGCGCTCCAGGGAATGCTGACAGACATCCAGGGTTTTGAGGGTATTCTAGGGGATGATGACAGGCATCTGGGGGTGGTTTTTGGGTGCTCCAGGGGATGTTTGGGGTTGGTGCTTTTCTTTTTGGCTTTTCTTTGTAGGCTGCAAATGGATGAAGAGCTGCGGCAACGTGAGCGGGAGCGCGAGCGGGAGCGGGAGAAGGAGCGGGAACGGGAGCGGGAACGCGAGAAGGAGCTGGAGCGCGAGCGGGAAAAGGAGCGGGAGCGGGAGCTGGAGAGGCAACGGGAGCGTGCCCGGGAGAAGGAGCTGAGCATGGTGAAAGCCATGGAGGGGCCCTTCCTCCCCGTAGCGGAGCTGCACGGGCTGCGGGCGCTCCCGGCCGAGGAGCGGGGCAAGCCGGCGGAGCCGCTGGCACCTGGCAGACCAGGTAACATCCCCGTGGATGGAACTGGAGTGGTTGCTGCCTTGGGCACAGTTTGCCTTAAGTCCCCTCTCCCCTCCAGATGGCAAAGCCATGGGGGTCAGTGGCCTTGGGAGGTGGCTGGGGATGGAGCTGGGCTCTCCTGGCTGCCAGCTTGCTTTGCCAAGAGCCCAGCTGCAGTGGCTCAGAGCAGCAGCGCAGTGCCTGTGCCATCTGATTCGGTCCGGGCCGGCACCATGCCCAGTGCCATGCATACTGGGCAGCTGGGCTGGCAGTGAGAGGACAGCCCCCCATGCTGAGCTGTTCCAGCCCCACAGCTCTGGGTCCCTCCCACCTGCTGGGATAGTTGCCCCAAGATACCCTGATAGCCAGCTATGGATATCCCCCTCTTTCTATGCCCTGACTCTCCACCACCCCTTCTCCAACCCAGACAAACTCAAGGACTCGGTGCTGCCGACGCCAAAGCCCATCCAACACCCGCTGCACCCACCACCTGGCTCCCACCACCCCGTTCCCAGCCTCATTCCCAATCACAGTGTGTTCCCGCTGCCGGGGAGCAGCGCAGCCACGGCGCTGCTCATCCACCGCACCAATGAGGAGGAGAAGTGGCTGGCCCGGCAGCGCCGGCTGCGCCAGGAGAAGGAGGATCGGCAGTCCCAGGTCTCGGAGTTTCGGCAGCAAGTGCTGGAGCAGCACCTGGACATGGGGCGTGCCCCAAGCCAACCTGAGCCTGAACACCGGCCTGAGCATCCCAGGTAGATATGATGCCGTTAGGAATGGACATTCCCCCTAAAACTGAGCTGCATTTTCCCATGTTGCAGCTTTCCTTGCTGTAATATCCATATCTTAAACTGGGGAGGGACTTTGAGCAAGGGCATAGAATGGTAGGACAAGGGGGAATGGCTTTAAATGGAAAAAGGTCAGGTTTAGATTAGATACTGGGAAAAATTCTTCTTTCTGAGAGTGGTGAGGCCCTGACACAGGTTGGCCAGAAAAATGTGGCTGCCTCAACCCTGCAAGTGTTCATGGCCAGACTGGAGCAACCTGGTCTAGTGTATGGTGTCCCTGCCCATGGCACGGAATTGGAACAAGATGAGATCGGAAGTCTCTTCATCCCAAACCACCAAACCGTTCCATGATGCAATGATAGGATGATCTGTAGGTTTTTGCCCCCCAAGCCATGACTGTGCCCACAGAGTTGTAGGTAGCTCTGCCCCCTTCCCAGGTATCCATCTATCCATCACCCCACGGCTGTGCCCCTCACTCCTCACATGTCCCTGTGAGCCAAAGCCACAGTGCCTGGCTGGCACCAGCAGGTCCCTGCCAGGCCGGCTGTGCTGGCAGTGCTCGGCGTTCCTGGTGCCCGACATCTGTGCGGCGGCAGGCGACAAGCCCGGGAGGTGGCTGGGGGCCAGCGGCGACTGGCCAGGTGCTGCCCAGCCACCAGCACCACTAATTGCAGCTCTCCCCTTCCCATGAAGCGGAGCCAGACACTGGGATGCCTCATTTCGGGGGGCACTGTGCTGAGCCTCGGTGGTTTGGGGGGGCAGCGAGCATGCCTGCACCCCCTGATTGATTGACAGGGACTGGCTCGCCTCCGTTGCTGAGCACTTAAGCAGTGCGGGCGCATCCAGCCAGCTCTGCCGCCTGCTCCCTTTGTTATTTTTGGGTATCCAGGGGATTAACGCGCGGCTCATCGAGGATAATAAGGAGCAGATCATGGGGCGGCACAAAGGCAAGTGCCTGCCACAGGCTCCCTTCCCCACCCGCTCCTCCCACCCCAAAGCAGAGAAGAGGCAGCAAGGGCAGCAAGGTCACCACGAAACACCTGCAGCTGGGGAGGCTCCATCCCCATCCTTACGCCACATCCAGTGTGGAGGGAGAGGGGATGGATCCCAGAGGGCAGGCAGTGGCACGATGGTGGTGGTGACACGATGGCGGCTGAGCTGAACCCGCTGCTCCGTGCGTGGAGCTCCAGGGCGCTGGAGCGGAAAAGCGTTAAATGCACAGCTTGGGCACATAAAATATTTATCCCTCTAACGGGCTGGCTCCAGCTCCAGCTGTCAGAGAAGGGCTGCACCAGGGCACTGCCCTGCCTGTTGGGGCTGTACCAGGACTAGTGGCTCCCTTGTCCCCATGTGGGGATCAAGCTTGGGATCTCCTGCCTGGTACCCTGGGGATGCAGCTGCATCCCTGCCCAACCCACTCCAGGCACAGCCTTAATGCTGTCCCCATCCCTCAGGTCGGTAGCACAGGAGGAGACAAATGTGGCACACCCCCAGCACAAACCCTTCTGGGTGGCCCTAGCCATTTCTCCCCCAAAATCCTTTGGTGTGGGCATGCTGCCAGCTCTCCAGTGGTGGTGCTGGCTCCTCACCTCTCTGGTCCTTTCCTCTCCCTGCAGGTCAGGATCGAGCCGCCACGAGCCGAGTAGCCGGGAGCCAGGGCAGCACTTTGGTGGGCCCCCACCGCTCATCTCCCCCAAACCCCAGCACCACCCTGTCACCACATCTCTCTGGAACCCTGTCTCGCTGATGGAGAACCCCCCTGATCCCCCCCGGCGCCTCCCTGAGCCCCATGCCCTCCACAGCCACCCGGCCCCCTTTGAGCCCAGCCGTCAGGGCATCCCGCTGGTGAAGGTGGAGAGGGTCTTCTGCCCCGAGAAGCTGGAGGAGGGGGCAAGGAAGAGGGATGCTCTGGAGAAATACCCCCCAGGACGGGAGCCTGGCGCCCCGGAGCATGGGGGCTTCACCCATACCCCTTTCCTAGCTGAGCTGGAAAAGTCCACTCAGAGCATCCTGAGCCAGCAGAGACCCCCAGCCACCCCCTTCCCTGAGGCCACCAAGCCCAGCTCGCCCTACCGGCCCCCCCAGCCCCGCGCCCAGGACCCAATGTACATCTACGACGAGTTCGTGCAGCAGCACCGCAGGCTGGTCAGCAAACTGGACCTGGAGGAGCGCCGGCGGCGGGAGGCTCGTGAGAAAGGTGAGGGATCAGGACCCCCGCACTGGCACCGGGACCTGGCAGTGGGGGAGCAGCCAGGGGTCTCCCAGGGATGCCACCGCTCCCACATCTGAGCAGCTCAGTAAACTCTCTGCTCCAGACATGCCCAATTAATAAATGATGAACTGAGGCTAATAAGCGGGTTTAAAATATTAATAGGACTGTGCAAGCAAGGAGAACAGTGGTGAGGAGGAGATGGAGTGCTTGGGAGGAGCTGGTGTTGCTGTCCCTCCTCCAGTGGGATGAGGGCTCAGCCGCAGCCTCATCCCAGCCCTGCCCCATTGACCCCCCACCACCCATCCCATAAGTGATGCCAGGTGGGGACACGGGCAGGCAATGCTTTCCAGGGTCCTGCAGCTGGTGGAGGTGGGACAGAGCTCCATGGGGTTGCACCTCCTGCCTTGCCGGGCCTCACACTGGACCTCTTGGCATCCCACCCCACTACACCAGCACCCTGCGCCACCCCCATCCCCTCTGAGGTCCCAGTGGGTTCCCCTGGGTTCCAGAAGAGTCCCTGGGATCCCAGCAGGTCCCTGCGGTGTCTTCAGTCTCACAGCAACCCTCTGCCAATCCCCAGGGTACTACTATGACCTGGACGACTCCTGCGACGACAGCGACGAGGAGGAGGTGCGGGCCCATCTCCGCTGCGTGGCCGAACAGCCCCCACTGAAGCTGGACACGTCGTCCGAGGTACTGATGGCACTTGCTGTCCTCTGTTCCCTCTCTGTCCCCCCCATCCCTCCCTGTTCTCTGGAGGAGCAGCCCCTTCTCAGCACCAGCTCCCTGTGCTGTGCTGCAGCCAACATCTCCAGCTGGCTGCAGAGGCACTGGGGAGATGGGGATGGAGATGGGAATGGGGTTGGGGATGATGAGCGTGGGGATGGACATGGGATGAGGATGGGAATGGGAATGGAGATGGGGGATGGAGATGAGGATGAGAATGGAGACAGGCAGGAATGAAGACATGAGGATGGGTATGGAGATGATGGGGATGGAGGTGGGGAATGGAGATGAGGATGGGGATTGGAACAGGGATGAGGATGGGGGTAGGGATCGGAATGGGGATGAGGGTGGGAATGGGAACAGGAATGACAATGAGCATGGAAATGGCAATGAGGATGGAGAGGAGGATGGGGACTGTTCTGGGGATGACCCTGCTCTGCTCTCCCCCTCGTCACCCCAGAAGCTGGAGTTCTTGCAGCTCTTTGGCCTCACCACGCAGCAGCAGAAGGAAGAACTATTGAGCCAGAAGCGGCGCAAACGCCGGCGGATGCTGCGGGAGCGGAGCCCGTCGCCACCCACAGTGCAGAACAAGCGCCGCACACCCTCCCCGCGCCTCCCGCTCTCCACCCGCTACAGCCCCGATGAGATGAACAACAGCCCCAACTTCGAGGAGAAGAAGCGCTTCCTCACCATCTTCAACCTCACGCACATCAGCGCTGAGAAGAGGAAAGGTAACAGCCATGCCCCATGTACACCTGGGGCCAGGCCCTGCTCCCTGGTTTGGGGGTGCCATGGAGGGGCCCTGCCTGGGCCTGTGAGCTTGCTCACTGAGCAGAGGCTACACTAAACCTCAGCTTCCCATGCCACAGACAAGGAGAAGCTGGTGGAAATGCTCCAGGCCATGAAGCAGAAGACCACGCCAGCTGCCGTGGTGGTGAAGAGCTCCCCACGGGACAGCCCCAGTGCCCCCACCTCTGGTAAGCACCCCAGGTCCTTCCCTGGCTCTCAGCTGGCTAGGAGCATTCCCTGCCTGGTGGGATGAGGGGCATGGCTTTGTCTGGAGGGGCACACAGAGCCCTGACTGCAGCCGTTGCTGCTCCTCTTCCCAAAGAGCCACCGATGCCACCGCTCCTGCTGGATCCAGATAAACCCGTGGGCATCGCCGTTTCCGTGCCGGAGGTGCCAAAAGCGACAGAACCCGGCAGGTTAGACCAGCTGAGACCTCAGGAGCTACCAAGAGCCAAGGAATCGGGCACTGTGCCGGCGGAGAAGCCCCGGCTGAGCGATGGGCACCCTGGGAAGAAGGCACTGAGCATCCTCAGCTATGTCAGGGGCCCCCTGCCCAAGGACATCCCGGTGCCGCTGTCCCACAGCATGAATGGCAAAAGCAAGCCCTGGGAGCCCTTCATTGCTGAGGAATTCGCCCATCAATTCCATGAGTCGGTGCTGCAGTCCACACAGAAGGCGCTGCAGAAGCACAAAGGTAACGGGAAGCACAAATCCCAGAATCACTGATGTTGGAAAAGACCTCCAAGATGGTTGAGTCCAACCTGTTCTTCACCTTGTCAACCAGTCCAGAGTACTGATTACCACATCCAGTTAGTTGTTCCTTGCACGCCTCCTGGGATGGGGACTCCACCATCATCCTGGGCAGCCCCTTCCAATATTTCACAACCCTTTCAGTGAAGAAATTCCTCTTGTGTCCAGAAAATAGTAGGGGTATGGGAAGCTGGCTGGGTACCACTGGGATAGCACTCCCTTTCCCTTTGCTGGGGTTTGTCACCAGCAACTTCATGGCTGGAGCATTCCAGGAGCTCATTTATGAAGCTAAAAATAAGGTACAGGGATAAAACAGCTCCAACCGCCCCAAACTCATCCAATTCAATGAGTGAGATAAATAAATCGACTCCAGTGCATGGAGAGTGATGAAAACCTACAAAAAATGCTGTAGCCCCCCCCTCCCCCAAAAAAAAAGTCCCAGGAGGGTGGAATTAATGCCCTGGGGTGATCCTCCCACTTGGAGGGCAGCGCTGGGCGATGCAGGGAGTGGGCAGGGGGCTGACTCTGAGTGCCCACAGGGGGAACGACGGCGCTGACGGCGGAGCAGAACCACAAGCTCGACGCCTCCATCCACTACAACATCCCGGAGCTCCAGGCGTCCACCCGCCTGGCCGGACCCCCCCACAACGGCACAGCTGAGGGGCCCCTGCCCCACCGGCCACTGCCCCCGTTGCCCCGAGACTCGGCCTCCGAGGAAGAGGACGAGGAGGAGGAGGAGGAGGAAGAGGAGGAAGACTACCCCAGGCCCAAGTGGCAAGGGATTGAGGCAATTTTTGAAGCTTACCAGGAACATATAGAAGGTAGGGGATGGTAAATCCCCCACTTTGTGCCTCAGTTTCCCCTGGGAGGGATCTCCGGTTCCCACTGGCACGGGCTGGGAAAGCACTGGTGATCTCCAACACTGCAGGAGCCACATGATAGCAAGAGGCACTGGTGAAAATTGTTGTATACATGAAAAAATAGTGTATTCACAGCTGCCCTGTGTCTTTCCAGTGGGACCTGGAGGTTGCTCCCTGTGGGCAGTGATGGGGCTGGGGATGCTCTGGGATGCTGGGGGCAATTATGGCTGGCTGTACAGAGCCTAAAGTGGAACTGGCATCCTCTGTGCCATGCATGGAGCCAAAGGAGCCAGTACTCACCCCACCCCTCTCGTTTGGATCCTGCAGAACAAAACCTGGAGCGCCAAGTGCTGCAGACGCAGTGCCGGCGGCTGGAGGCCCAGCACTACAGCCTGAGCCTGACGGCGGAGCAGCTGTCGCACAGCATGGCGGTGAGTGGGCACGGGGCACCCTGTCCTGGGGAACTCAGTGTCTGTGGGGCACCCAATCCCCCTGGGCACCTGTGGGGCACCAAATCCTCCTGGGCACCTGAAGGGCACCCAATTCGTCTGGGCATCTGTGGGGCACCAAATCCTCCTGGGCACCTGAAGGGCACCCAGTCCTTCTCAAGCACACCCATTCCCTGCAGTGCCCCCATTCCCTGCAGTGCCACCATCTCCTGCAGTGCCCATTCCTGTACTGCCCATTCCTGCAGTGTCCAAACCCTGTAGGGCCCATCCCTGCAGTGTCCTCCACCTTTGCCAAAGGCACCCCTTCATTTCCTGTGGTGCATCCAGGTAAGCCCAGCACCCCATGAAGGATCCCATTCCCTGCAGTGCCCCATCCCCTTTTGTACCCACCTGCTTCAGAGCCCATTCCATGCAGTGCCCATTCCCTGCTATATCCCAAACCCCAGACTCCCATTCCCTGCAGTGCCCCCTCTATCCTCCAGGCACCCCACATTCCCTGCTCCATGAGCACTCCCTCCCTGCTGCCCACTAACCATTCCCTGTCCCTGGCTGCCCACAGGAGCTGAGGACCCAGAAGCAGAAGATGGTGTCAGAGCGGGAACGCCTGCAAGCCGAGCTGGATCACCTGCGGAAGTGCCTTGCCTTGCCTGCAATGCAGTGGTCTAGGGGTTATTTCAAGGGGTATCCCAGGTGACGCTCCTTGGGCCAGGCCGAACATATAGTCTAGAAATAATAATCTATTTTATTACCTTGAATATTTAATATTTTTCACTGGGAGGTTTGAAGCTAAAAAAATAAAATTAAAAAAAAAATTAATAAAAAGGAAGCAAAAAGAAGAGAGAAATAAATAAAACGGAGAATGTGCCATGCATGAAGCAAAGGAGCACGGGAGCCGGGAGTGCATCCCACGGCCAGCAGCCCCCGGCCTGTCCCCTCCTGTCCCCTCCTCCAGGGGGGCCACAGCGCTGCAGCCCCCTCCTCCACCCACCCACACTTTATAATGCTCATTTTTTGTTGGTTCTTTTGGTTTTTTTTCTAAAAAAAAAAGAAAAAAAGACAAAGTCTCCACCAACAACACTAAATCTGGCGGAGCCCCACGGGGCCGGGTGCTGCCGAGCCCCCCCCAGCTCCCGGCACGGCACCCCCAGCCCGGGGTTTCCACTGGAAATGCACTTCGCTATCAAAAAATAAAGTCAATAAACTGGTTGAAGGTCCCTTTTTGTTCCTGGTTGGCGGGAAAGGGGCAGGGACACGGGCGGGGTCACCTTGTCACCCTGGCTTGAGAAGTCAAAAAAAAAAAAGGTGCTTCAGCCTTGTACTGTGTATATATATTAAAAAACAACAAAGTTTTGTATGTTTTTATTCCTTTAATTATTGTTATAAAAAGCTTGCCTTTTTTTTTAATATGTTTCTGCTTTTTTTTTCCATTTTTTGTTTCCCATTCTCCCCGTTTTATTTTCTTTATGTTTTGGGTTTGATTTTTTTTTTTGGCAAAAGGATTAACTCGCTTTTAGTGTTTGTACTGCTGCTGGTCAGGCCAGAAAAGATATTGAAGTGTTTTAAAAAGAATTTAAACCCAGGAAAAATAAATCCCCTTTTCCACTGGGGTAGGTGATGTCCCACCTCCCCAGTCCTTTGGGAAGCTGAGCCTTTCCACCTTCCTGTTATTTTTTTTTTTTCATTTTTATCCTTTTCCTTTGCTTTCTGGGGCGTTTTCTGCTCCAGCTGGGTCGTTGTGGGTGTCACGGTGCTGAGTGGTGTCTCAGCCTTGCACAGGCTCCATCTGCCAAATTAAAAATCCAAAGGAATTGCGCCAAGAGGGCTGGATGGTTTGAGGGTGGGTGGCACTGGGGTGTCCTTGTCCCTCTTCCCAAAATACCAAGACAATCAGAATGGTGCCGAGGCAGTTTGGGCAGGGGGAAAGAGGGTCCCTGGGGGTGTGTTGGTGGTACCATGGGGACATTCCAAGTTGAGCTGTGCCTGCTGGCAGGCAGGGATGTCCTGGTGCCACCAGGATGGGGTGACAGGGTCAGGCTTGGTGCCAGTTTTAGCCTCTTTCTAACCATCATGTGCCCTAAGTCCCCTGGGAGAGCCATTTTTATTATTATTTTAAAATTATTTATTATAAATTGTTTTTAATTCGCCACGAAACCAGCTCACATCTCCAGGAAAAGGTGACCTCTGCTTCCTGCTTTAAATTCCCTTGTTGCATTTGCAAAGAAAGCATTAACCCCCCGAGTCCCCCCCTGCTCCTCGCTCTCCCATTGGCTTCACCAAATAAAAAAGCTGTGCAAGATTAAAAAGCAAAATGCCCTTGTGACAGAAATTAGTTTAATCTTTTTTAAATCCCCAATTGCCTCGCCAGCCTCTGGCCTCGCCGCTGCCAACTCTGGGCTTCACAGGGAATTTTAACACAGCAAAATGCGCTCGTTGCTCCACTCTTTTCCCTTCCTATGTGCTGTGGTGGAGAGGAAGGAGCCAGGCATGGACAATCATTGGCAGTTTATTCCTCACCACAATGAGGAGCCTGGCTGGGATGTAGCCTTGCTTTGTAGCACCTCCTGTCCTGGCTTTCCCTCCTCACCAGCCCAGAATCCGGGTTTTTGGACCAATTTCTCAGCATTTTTCCCCTCCTTGGGGCCATGGTGAGTGGTCATATCCATACACACCCCATGCAGAATTGCTGGAGCAGCTGTGCCAGAGCCTGGGATGGCTGGGAGGAAGGAGAGGAAGGCAGAGCTCGCTGGGGGCAGGTTAGATGCTGTGAAAGAGAACAAAAAAACCTCCAAAAGGAGAAAACCTGACCCTAAACATGTTCAAAGTGTACTTGTTGGAATTAATTGTAATGTAATATATTATTTGTTGAATGTAGTAATTAGGTATTTATGAATATATTGCTGTAATTTCTGAAAACATCCAAAAACCAAAATAAACTCTTCCACAATGACGGCAACGGATTCTTTCTCCGCCGCCGGCGATGGGAACGCAGCCCTTCTCCAAGCATTCCCAGCCCTGCTCCGAGCATTCCCAGCAGCTCCTGCCGTCATTCCCGTTGTCCCAGCCCTCTGGGGATGCAGCAGAGGCAGGCAGGGCACAGATGGCAGCAGGAGCCTGGCCCAGATGCTCAGGGAAGGGCAGCGCTCGCAGCCTGGCACCCTCGGGCTCGAGGAATAATTACATCTGCCATCAGCACAGCCTGGCTCCGGCCAGGATCCTGCCTGGCTCCTGCCCTTGCCTGTCTCTCTGCCGCAGGGGGTTGGGGCTGGAGCCAAAGGAGAGCTGCAGGTTTTTCCAAGCATTGTGTAACCCGTGTGTGTGACACCACACAGGGATTAATTTGATGCCGTTCACCCAGCTGCATTTATTTTTATTATTTTTTATTAGTATTTCTACAGTTTCACATTAAAACCTGAAATATTTAAAAAAAAGAGATATATGATATTTCTCGACAGCCTGACACTGGAGAGGGAAAACCATTTTCTTTTGTCCTCCAAAGAGCAGATGGATCTGCTTCCCAGCTGATCTCCCCAGCAGACACCTCATTGCCGGCACATCTTCCCCTTTCTTTTTTTTTCCCAAGGCTCTGAGAAAATCCATGGAGAAGCACCGCCTCGAAATTTATGGCTTTCAAGGCAGTGTGTGGCCTGTGCTGCCCTCAGAAGTTCCCTCGCTGAAGTACAACCACAGGAGAGATCCCGCCCAGCCTCATGAGAGCACAGCAAGGCACCTTCTGCACCGAGCCCAGAGGGGCTCCTGGGGATGCTCCAGTGCCATCGGAGTCATTCCCATCCAGCCATGAGGCTGTGCAGCCGCTGCCGAGGGTTGGGGGACACTGGGAGGTCTGTGCAGGGAGGTGGGGACTGGGCAGATGAAGGTCCAGGGGTGAGGAGCAGAGCCCTGCTCCCTTCAGTTCCCTCAGAAATCCTGGGAGTGGGCACTCTCGCCAGGCTGGAGGTTAGTCCGGAGTTTGTACATGTGATCCAAGGCTTGAGTAAGGAAAGTCCCGGTCGTGTTGATCTCCATTAAGGTTAAGTTATCCAGCTACAAGGGGAAATAACAGAATCTTGCTAAGTAGGGGAGGACAAGGAACTTGGGAAGCAGCTCAGAGCCCACACTTCCCTCCAGTGACACCTCAGCAGACCCACCCAGCTGCCACCCTTGGTTAAGAGATGCACCCAAGCACCAAGAGCACCAGTTCAAGGGCATTCCCCCTCCTTGGAAGTGTTCAGAGCCGATCTAGATGGGGCTTGGAGCAACCTGGTCTAGTGGAAGGTGTCCCTCCCCATGGCAGGAGGCTGGAACCAGATCTTTAATATGCCTTCCAACTCAAGCATTCCATGATTCTCTGGTCTCCATAAGGCACAGGGAGCTGCCACCAGCCCCTCTAAAGCGAGGGTTCAACATACGGCTTTACCTCCCAACTTATGCACCGACAACCCAGGAAAAACATGCCTCAACCAGCCTTTTCCCAGCAGCTCATTCCCTATCCATCACCATCCCACACAGCAGCTGGAGCCCTCCCAGGCTGGCTGTGCCAGGGCCATCCCAGCACATCCCCAGCACACCTTGGCATGAGCCTCCTGCTGCCGCACGAAGCTGTCCGCGGACAGCCGGAGCTTGGCCATCCGTGTGTCCCACGTATCCTTCACCAGTGTTCGGATCTCGTCAGCTTTGGGAATGTTGTCTGAGGCACTAGGAAAGGAAAGGGAGGATCAGAGCAGGCTGCAAGGGACATGTTGTGTTGTGTCAATGGTGTAAGTCACATTGGCAGTGCCTTATCCCTCTGAGGCACTCACAGAACGGTTTGCTACAGAGGGAAAAAACCTGCAACTCCACATTAAAATCCAGTCTGGTACTTGTGCTGCTGGGATTTCAGGGATGGTTTATTTACCACGGAATGCTCAGCTCTGATGCAGCATCTGGTTCTCGCTAGAATCCTTCTGCTCTGTAATTGCCCAGCTGGTACAAGGTGCACGGAGGGCCAATAACCCGGCCAAAGTCATGGGCAGCAGGGGAATTGAAGGGCTCGGCCACGATTAAAGCCCCAGCTCGGGGCTCCTGGGGCTCCATCAGGGAGAATTAAGCTGAAAGGGCTGTGTGAGATGTGCCACATCATCCCATTAAGGCCGTTCAGCGCTGCCTTAAGGACCTTGAGAGATCCGATGGATTCGCACGGACAGAGCTGTCAGGGCTGTTGTAGCGTGAGGGAAGGAGCTGCACGCCAAGAGCCTCATCTCCAGAGGAAAAGCCAGAGCTGGAATGACCACCCTGCTTAATCGAGGGCTTAAAGTCACCAGAGCCCGCGCTGAGCAAAATACCAGCCAGCACATTTTACAAGTGAAATGCCTCAGCAGGCAGGAGCTCAGGCTCGGAATATCCCCGGTCTCCTGCTTCTCAGGCTGAGGAAAGAGGAGCTTTCCTCCTGAAGGAGAGCCAAGGAAGAAGCCTGGAGGGTTTAGGCTGCTGAACAGATTGCAGCCGTGGAACGTGTTGCGGATCCTCCAGGCCTCCACACTGAGCTGCTGCTCAATAAAGCGGCAGAGCCCCAATTATGAGGCCACAGAACAAGCAATCCCCAAGTTACTGAAATGCAAAGTTACCAAGAGGAAAGTGCTGCTGCGAAATCTTGGCACGCTGTGGAACAAACCTCCATTAACTCCCTCTCTCCCGCCGCCCTCGGGGCTGCGCCAGCCAAGGCTTGACAAATCGGCCATGTGAGCACGTACTGGGTGGAAAATGCCACAGCACAGCTCCTACTCACTAGTTCAACAGCAGCTTGGTGAGTTCCATGTAGTAGGGACTGGGCATCGGAGTGAACGTGTCCTCTTTCCGCTCCTGGTCACGGATTTCCTCCAGTTTTCCTAAAATACAAGCAGGGATGGTCAGGCCTTCAATGCTCCAGGCAAATCTTTAACCACTCAAGGAAATACAGGTGTTATTTCTGTAGGTTACAGAAATACAGATTACAGAAATACAGGTGTTATTTCTGTGTCCAAGATTCAGAGGATGTGAGGACAGGAAAAGGCTCCCGTGAGGGAGGAATCACACAAGGATGCTGACAGGGACACTGAGGCCTCCAAGGTCTCCCTCCTCACAAGTGTCATCCACTTTCTCCAAGGGAAAAAGGAACAGGATGAGAGGAAACGGCATCAGGGGAGGTTCAGGCTGCACATCAGGAGAAATTTCTTTACAGAAAGGGCTGTTAAATATTGGAAGGGGCTGCCCAGGGAGGTGATGGAGTTCCCATCCCAGAAGGTGTTTAAGGAACAACCAGACATGGCACTCGGTGCTCTGGGCTGGGTGACAAGGTGGGGATCAGACACAGGAAATGGACTCGATGTCTTGGAGGTCTTTTCCAACCTAAATGGTTCTGGAATTCTGTGGTCCAAGGTCTCCTTCTGAACAAGCCCTGTGAAAGATCCAAGCACTGCTCAGAAAGACCAGCAACCACTGCTGAAGGTGTCAGGGGTGGGGATTAACTCCAAGCCCTGTTATTCCTCCTCTCCAGAGGAGCAGGATTTAAATACCTAACTTAACAGGGAAAACAACATCTCCTGGTCCATGGAATCATGGACTAGTTTGGGTGTGAAGGGACCTTAAAGCTCATCTCATCCTACCCCCTGCCATGGGCAGGGACACATTCCACTATCCCAGGTTGCTCCAAGCCCCACCAAACCTGGTCTTGGACACTTCCAGGGATGGGGCAGCCACAGCTGCTCTGGGAAACCTGAGCTGGGGCCTCCCCACCCTCACAGTAAGTACAAAGAGTTCCAGGGCTGGAA
Organism: Sakesphorus luctuosus; assembly: GCA_013396695.1. Taxonomy (NCBI): domain Eukaryota; kingdom Metazoa; phylum Chordata; class Aves; order Passeriformes; family Thamnophilidae; genus Sakesphorus; species Sakesphorus luctuosus. The sequence continues at coordinate 170,180 of VWZD01011466.1, forward strand.
CATTAGATCCTTCTCCCTCAGTTACTTTGCATTTTTGAATTAAGTCCCCCCAGTGATGAAAAAAACATTTTTCTCTTAATTTCCTGTTTCCACTGCTCCCACTGAAGGCCAGGGCCGAGGCCAAAGCTGCCATCCTTACCAACATCCATCCATTCTGGAGGAATCAGCCGACACTTCTGCCTCTGCTTCAGATTAATGGCCAACCAGACAGGCACTTCCACCGGCAAACCAGGATTGAAAGGACCCAGATCTCCCTGGAAAACAAACCACCACCTCCAATCCACCCAGATCCTTCCCCATGCCCTTCTCCTGTTCCCTAACGCCGCAAATCATCCCTACCCCAATCTCCCCAACTCCTGCCTCTCAATCCCAGTGTTCTATATCCAATCCTCCCAGACCTAATCCCTCCATCCCTGCCTCCAAGACCCATCCAGACCCTGCACTCAATGTCCTCTGGTTCTGTCCCCAAGCTCCCTGCCCCTGTCCCCTGCCCCTCCTATACCCTGATCTCCAAACCATAACCCACAACCCCCTCAGTTCCCCAGAGCCTGTCCCCAAGCCCCCCCAGACCTGTTCCCAATGTCCCCAGGCTGTTCCCAAAACGCCCCCAGCCCCTCCCTCCAGTCCTTGTCCTACAAGCCCCCCAGCCCCTGCTCGGCCTGCCCAGGCTCTGTCCCCCAAGCCCCCACTCCCTGACCCCCAGGCTGTGTCCCCACC
>VWZD01011466.1:171631-190713 GCA_013396695.1 Sakesphorus luctuosus
GGTGACACGGGACACTGGGGGTGACACGGGCCATGGCGGGTGACATGGGACATTGGGGGTGACACAGGCCGTGGCTGGGTGTCCAGGGCTGTGATGGGTGTCCCAAGGCTGTGCCTAGATCCCAGCAGCCACTCTTCTGTGCACAGACCAGCAGCAGCCATCTGTCTGTCTGTCTGTCTGTCTGTCCAGTTGTCCCTGTGCAGACACTCATGCTCAGGCACCTGCTGTCACCCACCTGTCCCTTCTCTCTGTTCATCAGCCCATCAATCCATGTAACTGGGTGTCCCTTTCCTCCATCCATCAGCCTGCCCATCCATCCATCCATCCGTCCATGCCTCAATCCACCCACCCATCCATCTATGCCTCGATTCACCCATCCACCCACCCAGCTATTCCCCCACCCATCCATCTAACCACCTATCCACTCTTCCATCCCTCATCCATGTTTCCATTTACCCACCCACCTATCCATCCACCCACCCATCCATGGGCCCATCTATCCATCCATGCCTCAATCCACCCACCTGTCCATCCACCCTTCCACCCACTCAACCATCCATCCTTTCATCCATCCATACCCCTGTCCATCTTTCCACCCCTTCATCACTCCATGCCTTCATCCATTCATCCACACCTCCATCTATCCATCTGTCTATCCATCCATCTATCCACTCATCCATTCCTTATCGCAGCAATCAGTTTTCCTTTCGCTATCTGTCCATGTACCACATCATCCATCCATCTGCTCACCCACAACCCATGCATCCCCCCATTTATCCATCCATCCATCCATCCATCCATCCATCCATCCATCCACCCATCCATCCATCCACTGTCTCACACCCAGCCCAGCCAAGTAACTTTTGCACGATCTGGGGGGGCTGCATCCCATTTACAGATCCCCATGGAAACAGCCCCCCCCAGACAAATCCACCTCTCCCCAATTCCCCTCCCAAACCCCTTAGGGCTCAGCCCTGGGACCACCCATGGGGCAACCCCGACCCTTGGGATGAGCATTTCCCCAGGATTGTCCCTAGGCTGTGGTGGGAGCCAAGCCTTGAGGACCCCCAGACCACCACCCCCCAAGGGTGGCACGAGGAGGGTGGCACAGCCCCCGTGGTGCCGCCAGCACGCGCCGCAGCCCCGCCGGGCGCTCCGTGAGCATCCCCCCCACGCTGCACCTCCCCTCGCGTGTCTTTTGCCATCTGCTGCTGTCATTAAAAAATTAAATTTCCATCTGCTTTCACACTCCCGCCTCTCCCGCCGGCTCCGGGTGCCGCCGCTCCCCGGGAAGCATCGCCCCCGGCTCCCTCCCGGGATGCGGCCAATCCGGCGGGATGCGGGTGATGCCAAGTTCATTTTCCCGGTGCTGTTCACGACTGGATTCTTCAGCCTGGGTGCAGAGGTGGGGGCCCCGCTTTTGGCCACCCACCAGCATGAAGGCATCTTCAAGGTCTTGGTGACAGAGTGATTTTGGGGGACAGCCCACCCACAGCCAAACTGGTGCCAAACTGGGGGTGTGGAGCCCCAGGGGTTTTATTCACCAGGGGGATCCACGCAGTGGCACTCCCTCCAGCACTGTTAGGAAAAGGGAGAAAAACCAGTCACTGGTGTCCAAACCCACCCACGTGGGTGTCCTGTGTGTCCCTGTGGGGCTCCTGGGGTGCTGGATCTGGCTGAGTGGCATCCTGGAGGCTGTGGTTCCATCCCAGTGGAGCGGGGACACATCCCACCGGGACAGTGTCCCTGCTGTCCCCACTCAGCACTGGCTACACGGATAAGGCCCCCCTGACCTCCGCCCCTCTCGGGACAGGATAGTCCCCGTGGGTGTGGGTGGTGTGACGATGATGGAGGGCACGTGCAGGTGCTTCTCTCCTGAGGATGACGTCGGGGTCTGGTCACTGCTGCTGCTCACACATGTCTTCAAGCCTGTGGAATTTGGGGGGATAAAGGGAAGGAGATGATCAGGAGCAGGGCTGCAGCATCTCCCACCTCCCCACCCTCCTCTGTGTCAACCATTATGAACCACTCGAGAATCCACAGCTGCCTCTGCCTTGTACCTCCTTCCCACTTGGATTTTGGGGTGTTTCATGGAGGTGGATCCCTCCCCCGATCGCCTTCCCACCCCTCCTCCAGGGAGCAGATCGCTTTAATCTGCTTTTTTAATCAGGAGAAAAGCCCCGTGTGGCACAGGCAGCATCCAGGGAGGTTTCAGCTCTTCCCAAGCAGGAAAACACCCGAGGGGGACAGACAGTGATATTTTTAATCTCTTTTTAATTAAGGATAAAGCCCTGCCTTACATAAGGGAGCTGGAAAAGCAGGAGGGTCTTTTCTTTTCTTTTATTGTAGGCTCCAAGCTCGTTGGAGGGGTCTGGAGGTGCGGGGGGATATTTTGGGGCTCTGTCCTGGATCTGGGGCAGGATGGGGATTCCCTGTCTGCCTGCTTCCCCTTTTCAGTCACCTCATGTTGTGCTGGGGATTTTGTGGGACCTCCAAATCCCCCAGACCTCACACCCACAGCATCCCTGATGCAGGGAGAGGATGGAGCTCATTTTTGGGTGATGCATCCAACTCCATGCCCCTCACAACCAGTATCTCACAGAATTTGGGCTTGGGAAAAGCCAGGGAAGAGGCAGCCCTGCACCTTCGAGAGGGATACTCATTAACTCCCATCTCTAATTACCCCAAGGATGATTAATATGAGCCACTGGGATGCAGAGCTAATGGGAGATGCAATATCCAGCCTTCACCCTGCCAGGCCAGGAGCATTAAAAGCTCCCTCTTTCCCCCTGTGCAGACATCCATGACGCCATTCCCAGCCTAAATCCATTAAGAAAATTAAAGCTGGGAGGAAAGCTTCTGGGTTGGAGTATTACTGGCGAGAGTGGAGCAGTGAAGGATGCTCAGGGTCAGCCTTGAGGTCAGGAACTGGGACCCCAGGCCTCCAGCCTGACCCCAGAGATCTCATCCATACACTCCTGAGTGGCCTATCCATGCTGGCCCTTTCCCACCTCCAAGGAAACCCCACCTGACTTCTTGAGGGATGCTGTTGATCCATGGATTCTCCAGAGCAAAGGATGCAAGGCAAGCACAGGACTGGACTTTTATATTTTGATAGGGCTGGGAAAATCATCCCAGGGGGATGCAGGTACAACAGGTCACCTGTGGGACTCTAAAAATACCACCACCATCCCAAACCCCACCAGTTCCACCCACACCTAAAGCTCCTCCATGTACAACCACCCCCCAGGTGCCTTCACAGAGCAGGAGACACCCCAACATTCCCCCCTAAACTTACCTTTCAGGCAGGATAACTTGAGCCCCATGTTTTCATCCTCTCAGTGGGATCCAGCTCTCCAGCTCTGCCGTCGGTCCTTGCTGCTGGCGCTGGAAAACAGAGGAGAGGGTTGAGGGAAGCAATGCTGGGAAGGAGGAAGGAGAGGGAACTCGAGTGCTGGCGAAGAGCTCACATCTATCTGTGCGTGCCTGTATCTATAGGAGCCCTGGCACAACAGGAAGTGCGGCTGCTCGGTCGCAAAAACCACGAGTGATGTCACGGCGCTTTAGTGACTCCATCTCTTCTGATGAGTTTCAGTAAGAACTTTTTGGGAGGGTGCAGAGGGAGCCTGTTGCCGGGTAGGGGGTCCTATCTCAGCTTCTCCACTCCTGAGGTTGGTGATGCAAATATTTAGAGGCGAGGAGGTCGTGAGCAGGTCGAATAGGGATGTTATTGCTCTGATTCTTGCAGAGAAAACCCCAAGCCCATGCTCAGGAAATAGAGGGATGCTCCTGGGGCTGCGTCCCTTGGGCTGAGCCAGAGCAGCTTCTGGGATGCACTGAGGGAATGCACATCTTCCTGCTCCTCTTGAGCATCCCTGATGCCCCAAGAGCTTTTGAATAGATGATTCCCATTGTGGGACATCACTTTTTTAAGATGCTGAAAATTATTCTAGGAAAAAATGCCTTTACCAGGAAATCTGCATCCCTTGTGCCCACAGCTGCTGGGAAAAGCTTATTGGGATGAGGGTCAGTGACTCATTTTGGCTCTTCCGAACTCTGGGCCCTGCAGAGAGCCAAACAAAGCCTCCGCTCTCCCTGCCTGACCTCCAGCATGGCTTTACTTTGCCTTTCCAAGAAGCCCTGAGGTGGGTCAGCAGCAGTTGACAAGGGGAAGTGAAAACTTGCTATTGCTGGGTTTAATTCTGCATTTTTATCAGCTCCCCAAGTGCATCCTGAGCTGAGACAGGGTGCAGGGAATGGAGTGTTCCATGGGCAGAGAATGGAGTGCTCCCTGTGACTCGCACTTTGCAGCTATCCTGGAGGTTGCCCGAATATCAAGAACCTGTTTGGGGGCAAGTCCTGGTTTTTTTTGCCACCTACTGGTTGCTCACACCACTCAGAGTCAGAGGAGGGTCATTCTGGGGACACCCTGCCTCATGGCACGGGGTGGGATCTCCTCTAGGATTTGATCCCATGAGATCAGATCCCGGTGGCCAAACCCTTGCAGGACACAGTAGCCCCCTCCCCACCACTGCTGGCTCTTATCCCCATGGCCAAACTCCAGCACCACTTGTGGTCTGGGCACAGAAATCCTCCCTTGCCAGAATTCCAGCAGGATTCCTGGTGGTTGCTGCTGGGGCTTCAAATTTGTTCCCCTGTGCCAGTACCAGGCCAAGGAATATTTGCATCCTGACGAGTTCACGCTCCAAAAACCCCCAGACACTCATCGCAGGCGTCACTGGAAGGATGAACTGCCCAGGAGGAGGGGGATGCTCAGCCGGTGTGTGAGGCCAGGGATGACCGGGAAGGGGGATGGGGCTGAAGCCGCCGCGGTGCTCCGAGGGGTTGGAACTTACCTGGTCCTGGGAGCCACAGGCATGATGCCCACCATCGCATCCCACCTTCCCTGGCTGCTCTTGGATGCAGGAGGCTGGGAGGGGGATTCCCACTCGGGACCAGCCGTGCCCTGGGAGGGCAGGAGGAGGCTGCAGCGAGAGCTGGCTTTGGGGGTTTACAAGGTTGGTTTCTAACCTGGTTAATCAGGTTAGTGGAGTGCCGGCTCCTCCCATCCATCCCCCACTCCAGCCCCATCCAAGCCCAGCAAAGCCCATGGGTGATGAGGAAATGCTGCTTTACTCTCACCCCGCTGCACAATCCAGTCCGGTGCCGAGACAGAGGAAGGAGTGCCCTCGCCTGAAGCCCCCGGGCACTGAACATCCCTATAAGCAGCCGGAGTGGCTACCGACTGCCTGGAAAGGCAAGTGCCAGTTTGGTGTGAAGGTCCACACCCAGCTCTGGCAGGACCCATCGCCACCCTTGAGGTCCTGAATTCTAGAGACATCAGCCTCTGGGAGCATCACCAGCTTCCAGAAAGGATCTTTCCCCCTTCCCATCTGACTTTCCATCCCAAAAATCAGCCTGGAAGTGGAGACAGCACCAGGCAGCGGGTTTCTCACCGTGCCCAGGATGAGAGCTCCGGGTCGGGTTCCTCCCCGCTGGGAGGATGCCTGGGAGAAGGCTCTGCCTCTGGAGCAGCCGCCTTCTCCTGCATTAGCAGCAGCCTGAGGCTTTTCCATGTTCACCTCCTCCGCAATTAAGAGGAGAGGCCCCGCGTCGGCTCCTTTTCAGAGAGAGCTGAAAAGCAGCGGTTCAAATCCAGGGCGCCGGCGTGCAGGGAACGCCGGCCGCACATTAAACACCCCGCGGCTGCAGGAGGCAGGCAAGGGAAGGAAAGCTTTGAAGTTCACCCAGGGATCGGAGGGAAAGCATCCCAGGAGCTTGGGAGGTCTCTGGTGAGATCAGAGCCCCACCACGAGATCAAGCCTGGCTGGGATGGGCATCGAGGGGAGCAGGGAGGGGAAAACCGGGTGGTTTTGTTCCACTTTCTGTTGGTTTGGTCCTGCCATGTCTGATGAAAATCACAAATGTGGAAAGGGCTGGTTTCCTTCCCAACCTGACTCCTCTGATTTGTCAAATAAGTGAGTTATTGGAAAGCTCCAAGCTCAGGAGCTGGAAGGATGGCACGGGGGAAAGGCTGCAGGCACCGATCCTGGGCACAGAGAGCCGGAAAGGGATGTTGGCAACCCAGAGCTCTGGTTTTGCAAAGAAAACAGGCAAATTAACTGGTTCATTTGGGATTTTTTTGCCTGTTCAGCTGAGAAGTCCAAGGTCTGAGCCACAGCCTGGTAGACCTGATCCAGGGACCCCTAACTGGCAGCACAAATCCAGTCTGAGCAGCTGAAATCCCTCCTCCACATTTAGTTATTTTGATGCCTCTCTCCAAAACTACCTGTTGGCTGCTGCTGCTAGGTGAGAACAAACAGCCCCAAACCCATGAGGACTGGAATTAGCCTGGCCTGGAGTAGCAGTTGTTGCTCAAACACTGACAGAAAGCGATGGTTTGCTGCAGCAGGGGAGGGAAACATAAACACAGGGCTGCTAAAATACCTGTGGTTTGCTCTGCGGGTGCAGCACCACTCCAGCTGCTGTGGTGACACCTGATAGGCACAAACACAGCTCAAACACCCCTTCCTGTCCTCCCCAGGCCTGGGAAACAAAGACAAACCTTGATCAGGTCCAAAAGGTGGGAGCTGACCACCTTGAGGTGGCTGGGAATATCCTGGAACCTCTCCAGTGAGGAGCCCTGGTCACTGCTAGATGACCAGTGTTAGGGAGATCTGAATGCCAAGCACAGGAGCAGCCCAGTGGGGCCAGTTCCCTCTTTCCAGGGGCACTGTGAGACCCTCACACAGCCTTGCTTCTGATACACATCCTTCCCAGGAATTCCTGATTGCTGTCACAGAGCTGGGACTGTAAGCTGTGACTTGCTGAGCATCACATCAGGGCAACTGGGCAAACTGCACCAAGAGCCAACCAGCCATGGGGAGGAAGGGAATGGGCTCATACAGCTCCCTTGGTGGGTGAGTGTGGAGCCACCTTCACTCTCTGGGGGAACACTTCTCCCTCCACCCCAGGCTGTCCTCTGGTGTGGTCCCTTACTGGTTTCCAGTCCTAACCGTGGCCCTTTGGCAGCTGGGCTGCTCCTCTCCCCAGGCTCAGTATTCCCCAACCCACCAGCTCCATCCTGCCCTGGTGAGGGGGAGGATGGAGGGAGCTGGAGCACTGATGGTGGGGTAAGGATGGAGGGCAGCATCCAAACTTCCCCTCAGGAGAAGGGCAGAGTGAGCTGACACTTCCCAGGCGCCAGAGGAACCACAAGGAAGGGGGTTGTGGTTTGCAAACACCGGCCACAAGAAAAGATCTGCTGGGTCCCTTCAAGGAGCTGCTCCTGCAAACACCAGCTGGGCTTGTTTTAGCAGGGAGGGAGGGGGAGGAAGGAGCTTTCTGGGTCATGGAGTCCCAGGGTCTGCTAACGCAGGTGACACGTCACCCTGGCTCGGTGCTGACGGAGTTATGAGGCCACCTGGCCCCACTTCTGCCCCCATCCCTTCTGGCCCAAGCAGACGAAAGGGCTGGTCCCAGCCTGGCTCAGGGATTGCCCCAGAAATGGATGGCAGGGCCACTGGATGCATGGGACTTGCTGGAGCTGGAAGTGGCCACAAGGCAGTAAATGCCGAGAGGGGAAAAGGAAACTCCCTCCTGGAGCCCCGCAGTCATCCAGGGCTGGCAAGCAGTACCCAGAGGGGATGCCAGGCATGGGAAGGGAGGAGGATGTCACGAGGAAGCAGCTGAGGATGCAGACTCCGGGGAAACTGGAGCAGCTCCAGCATTCCCCAAGCACGGGCTCTTGGCAGGACCAGCAGACCCAGCAATCAGCACGACCCGTGCAGGCAGAAAACACCCCAGAGGGAAATCCACCGGGATGTGGCACCAGCGAGGCAGGAGCTGCTGTGGCAGGGGGTTGGAAGCAAAGGGAAAAACGGGCACGTACCTGCCGCACAAAACCAGAGCGTGCTGGACTCTCCTGCATCCCGGACAAAGCACCTCCCTGCCGGCATGGATTCAGCAGGGAGGCCACGGCCGGGAATTGGCTTAGGGACCTGGCCACGGCTGTCGCACTTCCCGGCTCACCAACCTCCAGGTTAATCTCTGCCCAGCTTTCCCTTTTATCCCCTGCTACGACCTCGATACATTTTTTCAATTAGGTCCATCTTTTAAGCTCCAGGGCTCATTTCTAGGAAGGGCTGCATCGTTTCCCTGGGCTTGGGTGGGCTGGCACTGCGCAGAGCGGGACATGCCTGGCACAGCTCCTGCCCGCATGCAGCCAAAGCGCTGCCACGCTGCAGCCGGAGCGGCGCTGCCTGGAACCACTCACGGAGTCACCCACTGCCCCCAGCCCACCTACCAGGTATTTTCTAAGAGCAGAAGTCCCTGCTTCCCTCATCACAGCTCCGGCAGAGTGCGAAGGGCCAAGCTGGCCACGCTGTCCCCACGGGACCCCCGCCAGCCCCCCGCCTCCATCCTCTCCAAATCCGCCTCCGCTGCCTTTCACAGGGCAATGGCTGGAGACCAAAGGAAGGGCTGCAGCTGGGGTGTACTCTCGGATGAGAAGGCTGGGTGAAAAATGTGGTCTAAAAGCGACAGTGGAAAAAAAATAAAAATAAATCGATAGAGTCCTCAGCGGATACTTGGGCATGGAGCAATCGCTGCCGGTGAGGGAGGGCTGGTTTGGGGCCATGGGGAGAGCCAAGAGGGGTTTGTGGTGCAGGAGGGTGAGGTGTTGAGGTGTTTAACTCCAGCTGGGAGCAGCAGAGCCTGGGCAGGATGGAAGGGCAGCAGCCTGCCCTGCCTGGACCAGCCCAATACAGACCAGCTCACTCCCTGCTCCGCTCCAGAAGCTGAATTAAGCCCAAATGAGAAGCACAGCTCACAAATTGAGCACATTTCCCCTCGAGGCCATTTTCCAAGCTGCACTCAACCGCAAGCCCACCCCACTAAGAGCCTCCTCCATTAGCATCCCGCGCTCTCCGATCAGTGCCCTCCACAAGGCATCTCCAGACGCTTTCCCGGTCGCAGAGTGCAGTGATTAGGCCTTGAGCCAGGGAGCGGAGAGACCCGGGATTGCTTCCTGCATCTGTCACTGTCACCTCTCCTCGCAGCTCTGCTGCTTGCATAAGAATTCTTGGGGTGGGCTCTGCACATCTGTCTGCTCCGGGCTCCAGCTGTGCCACATGAAGGGGTTGTGGCCCCTCCGAGCTTCTCCCTGTGCCCAGGTCAGCTCCAATGAGCTGAAGCTGGTTATGTGGTAGGTCTTTGCTTGCTTTCACGCTGCCACAGGGAAGGAGCATCCCATGAGCAGCTCTGGTGGCAGATGGGAAGGGGGAAAACGCCACTGGCAAGCTGCTTTACTTGCTGCATGGAGAGAAAACCTCATATACACACAGAGTGATGAGCTCAGGAGGGAAACTGGCACCTGAGAACAGATACCTCACTTGTAATCACCCCAAAAACAGATGATCCCCCGTGGCTTCTGTCACCCATCTGCTTGGGGGGCTGTTTGTCACTGTTTTCAAATACTGAGGTGAAAGTAGGAACAAAGAATCTCACAGGTTGAGAGAGCTGGGGTGCTCAGCCTGGAGAAGAAAAGGGAGACCTTGGAGCCCCTTCCAGTACCTAAAGGGACTCCAAGAGAGTTGGAGAAGGACTTTGGACAAGGGCCTGGAGTGACAGGACAATGGGGAATGGCTTGCCACTGCCAGAGGCCAGGGTTAGATAGGATATTGGGAAGAAACTCTTCCCTGAGGGTGGTGAGGCCCTCGTTTGTTACCCCGAGAAGCTGTGGCTGCTCCGTCCCTGGGAGTGTCCAAGGCCAGGTTGGACAGGGCTTGGAGCAACCTGAGCTAGTGGAAGGTGTCCCTGCCCATGGCAGGGGGTGGGATCAGGTGACCTTTAAGGTCCCTTCCAAACCAAACTGTTCTGTGATTCTCTAAGTGCTTCAGGTCATATGGATGAGGTAAAGACTTGAGAGTTAAATGTCTGGGCAGGCAAAAGCCAAACTTCCAGATTTTGTTGAATAGGGAGGAAAAAATTAATCCTACATGTCATTACTTGTAGGACACCAACTCCTGGTTTTATTCTCCCAGCTATCATGAGGGCTCCAGCACCAGAGGTTCCTTCCCCAAGATATCTCCCCCCTGAAGTTTTAAAAGGAATTACCTTGAATTCCTGCGATGAATCCAACTGATCAGATGGCCAGGAAACCAGGATTTGTTCCTGGCACATCAGCAGGAAAGGGGAACACAGCCTTCCCTGAGCCCTGCAGCTTCCTCATTCTTTCACAAGAGCCACGGTGGCTGCCTGGATTTATGGAATTGCTGCCTTTTGTCCAGCCTTCAATGCAAATAGGGCAGGTGAGATCAGACCTGCACCACAGCGCTTGTCCTCCAGCCCAGGCTTCTGCTGCTGGCAAAACACTCTGAGATCCTCATTTGAGAGCAAACAGAATATTAAACAAAGGGGAAGACAAAGCAGTAAGAGCTCTTTCCTTCCAGCAGCATGTCCCAATGGTTAGTCACAGGGAATGTGGAGACACAGTTTGCCTTGTCTTACAGGGATGAGAGGGGAGGATGGGAAGATTAGCCTGAATTAGCATATGTATGATCAAAGCTTGATTATGGTATCCTGTTACAAAGAACAAGAATTACATTTCCTGTGGCTCAGGAGACACACCAGCTCCTACTGACAACTCCACACAAGGAATTTCGTTAAGATAACATCTGCCTCTTGGATTGCAGGACGTGTTTGTACAAAGTACATCAACAGTCCCCTTCCTGCAGCCTGGGCGGTTTGCAGAGTCTGCTCCCAGGGTATCTGTTCCTATAGCTGTGCAGTGAAACAGCCACTGGAACGTGTTGCTCTTGCTGTTTGTGAGCTAAATAGCTGTTTTCATTCAACAAGTGAAAATATTTTCCCCTCCTGCAAGCCTGAGTCACACTTAGGAAAGGTTATTGACTATGTGCCAACTTCTTTTGTAATCACACCTCTCTAATGCAGAGCAGGGAGATAAATCAAACCTCCCTCTCCTCCCTGGACCTCCAGCCTCACCTCCTAGCTCAGTGGAATCTGACCTGATGGGAACTCCACAGCAGGATCCAGCTGGAGGCATCCCAATTCTATTTCCTGCTGCAAACAGGATTTTAGCCTTACCCCAAAACCAAGAGTAAAACTTGTGCTTATGGAACCAGAAGCAGAGGCAGATCAAGAGGTCTGGACAATCCCATTCTCATTTTTTAAAAATAAGACCAGGTTGGACGGGGCTTGGAGCAACCTGGTCTAGTGGAAGGTGTCCCTGCCCATGGCAGGGGGTGGAATATGATCTTTAAGGTCCCTTCCAATCCAAACCATCCTGTGATTCTACCATTAAGGATAAAGCAGGAGCTTGGAGAGAGGTGGATCATTTTGTGGACATTTGGATCTTCCTTGTAAACACATTTTTGGGTAGGAAAAGAAGGAAATCCAGAGGAATTGTTGCAGATTGAGGTTAAACCACCATGAGGAGTGAGGCAACAGGACTTACAAAGAGCTGTTCTAGTCTGATACAAAGCTTCATTGTCCAGTAAACTTCTTCTTGGAAATAAATATTAATGAGAAAGACAAGGCAGAAGCTGAACTAGACTGTATCCAGGCTCCTTGATTCCATGTACTCAGATTGCTTACCTTCAAATCAGAGGGATACACTTTGGACTTACTGAAATGGGACACCATGTGAACCAGTGGAAAATGAAACCTGCTGATAACCCCCCCCCCAAAATGCAAAAAATTGCTAAGGTATTTCACTCTTGTAGACTTACACTGTAGATTCAAACTCATTAGTGTGCTTCCAGTGGTTTTGATAAATCATTTACTTTGGGTTTAACATATTCAAGCTATAACTGTGGTTGTCAAGCCCAAGGAGAGCAGGAATCACCATGGTATTTGGGAATACTGCTTTGAAACACTCTCTGTAGCTGTGTCATGCCAAAGCACTGCAAACAGGTGACACATGAGCATGGAACATCCTCAGCAGTTTGCATTTTACTGTGCCAACAGAATTACAATTCCAAACCAGGCCAGAAGAAACCGTTCACCTTACATTTTGTCTTTGCCCTTAAAAATCTCTCATCTGAGGACAGGACTGATTTTTTTTTTGAAAGGTATTTCCATAAATCATTAAAAAGTAACCTCTCTAAAGATTAGAAAAGCTTAGTCAAAACTTTTGACAGTGGGGCCAAGCAGAAGCAGTTCTGGTTTCGAAGGAATAGCAACATTCACTACAAGTGGGATGGTGTCCACGAGGGCAGCTGGAACTGACAGCTGGCAGCTCTTCCAAGGAATCTCACCAGAAAGATTCAAAGGCTTATGGGCACATCACTGCGCCACGTGCCGTGCCCCTCCTCTTTAATCAGTCAGCTTTCCACACAAGGTACTGAATATTATTCTATTTACATTCAAAAATAGCATTTTTCTCTCTTCAGTACATAGTGGGAATGCCCAGGGATTAGTCAGTAGGAGCCCCTCTAACACAGGTGCAGGACAGCTTTGTTGATCTCTGGGTTTGTCCAGTCATTCCGGATATCATCCAGGTGGTTGTCAAAGTCCACGAGCGTCTCGTAGGACTTGCTGTCCAAGAGAGAGGCAGCGATTCTCTGGGCTTCGGTCCAATCTTCACAAAAATCACTAGGATGTAAAACAACCAGGGGTAAATAGGAATCACAAAGGACATCTCCATCACTTCCTCCACTCAGGAAATTAAGCCACACGCTGCAGCATGGTCAGGGTGGAGATAGCATGGCCTGGCTGCAGGAACAAGCTCTTTTCTCTCAGCTTTAAAATCACTGCCAGCTACACCCACAGTGTCACTCAGCCACAAAGTTTTGCCATTGCCCACACAAGCTGTTTTCCTCACTACCCAAAGGCCACTAAACTCTGAGTTTACTCACACGTGTGGGTCCTTGCACCTCCACTTGTTCTCGTGCAGCTCGTACACGTGGATGGCGGGCTCCACACACTCCATCGTGAACTTGGTGTTGTCAACCTGGTGTGTGACACAAAAACACCACCTCAGTCTGCTCCTCAGCACCCCAAGAGATGAAATAAAAACCACAGTCAGTTTTCACAGAGGGCACCTAACACTAATCCACTGTTCTGCCTTCACACAGCCAGATTTAAGCTGCCAACATCCTTTGTCACTGCACCAAGGAGGCAAAGCCCAGTTTGTGACATCAAAGACAATTCATGTTGCAGAAGTGGAGTGGGTTGAAGCCATGAATGTGCTGCTTGAATATGCAGAGCAGGCCTCCAGTTCCTTTGAGGTGGCAGAGAGCTCACCACAGTCTCTCTGCAGACTTTGAACTTCACTGGCTACAGGTCACTGCATCTCTTCCCCAGAGCGTTTGGAGGGGAGGAGAGAATTACTTACTTATTAAAGGACCCAGAGAAGAGCATTCCCATGGCTGGTCCAACACCATGGTCAGGATACAGTAAGGAGAGGGTGAGGGGGAATGAAGCTGTTTACCATGATGAGCGCCGTGTCCGTGAAGCCCTCGGCAATCCTGGAGGCCACTTTCTCTGCAACCTGGTTTGGGCTGCAGCACAAGGGAAAAGGAACTGAGTTATGTGAGCCATGACAGCCTGGCTGAAACCAGCAGGAAACAGGCTCAGAGAGATGTGAGAGTGTCACAGCGTGCTAACAAACAGGAACCAGATAGAGAGCTGATGCCACAGCTGATAGAAGGAGGCCAAGAAACCCCCAGCTCCTCTCTGTAGCTTGTGGTGTAGAACTCAGCTGTGCTCAAGATATGGGTTTGGAATGGCAAAATGTCCAGTGATGGTGTGGGTGGGATCACTGGTTTGTGGCCTCCTACCTTCTTCCACCAGACCAAACACTGCAGCCAGCTCTGCCTGGGCAGGCATTTAAAAAAGAATTTTCTCCCCAGTCTGCACTGGAACTCACTCACTGTCCAGCTGCTCTACCAAAACCAGATAACCTTTTAAAAACATCTTTTAAAACCTACAGCATGTTTCAAAGATGACAATCTCCATGTGGTGCCAGTTATCTTCAGGAATTAAGTGGCAGTTTAAAAAAAACACATCAAGCCTATGATACCCTTTCAAACCTCAAACAGAACAAACTGTATCTTCTCCTTAAAAATACCTCCAGCAGATTTATTTCCCTGGTAAGGACAAATAATGCCTTTGTCCCTATTAGATACCTTAGAAGTCACAAGTGTTACTTAAAAAAACATATTTGAGTCTGAATATACATTAACAAATAACTGGAATCAGACTCATGGAATCGTTTGGGTTGGAAAACACCTTAAAGATGATCCAGTCCCACCCCCTGCCATAGGCAGGGTCACCTTCCACTAGACCAAGTTGCTCCAAGCCCCATTCAGTCTAGACTTGGGTGCTTCCAGGGAACATGGCATGACACTTTAAAGAAGCTGTTCTTATTTACTTTAAATGTAAGTATGATGTACTCTCATTAGTCACAATAATGTATTTGTCTAATAGAGGGGAAAACATGTGACACACAGATCTAAAACTAACTTGTGGCTGCACAGGAAGATCCCTTACTGCTTATTGAGTAATCTGAGTCAGTCAGCAGGGTAAGAAATGACTAAACCTGGGGAAAAGAAGCGAAAAATAAGAGAGATCACTGACATCATCTTCCACTTCAAGAGCATCCCTTTCCACATAAAAACCAGCTTCAATAAAACTCAGAGATAATTAAGCAGTTTAGAAAGAATTAGGTCACTTCTGACTTTCCATAAGATACTGGGAGTTTACAAGATCTGTACTGCACAAGCAAACACGCTGCAAATTTTGGCTATTTCCCTGACAACTGCAATTAAACTGGCTGGCAGTCGTTCAAAGCCTGGCCTTTTATAGTTTCCACTGAAGAGGAGGGATGCTGGAGAGCCTGGAGTTTCTGCACCTGAACAAAGGCCACATCCCCAGCACCAGAGAGACAATGTGGGACCAGATGACAGTTGTCAAAGTTAATCAACACGCCTGATTTATGTGGATGATTTCTGCTGGCAGAGTCCAAAGTACACCCTAAAAGAGCAAACAGAAGGAAATATTGCACCAACACACCTGGCATCTTTCACGCGTTCGTTCGCCTGGTAATAGCCAGCTATCACGTAGCTGTTCTCCTTGCACCAGGAGTCAATCTGGAAAAGCAATGGCAACAATTAAACCCAGGAAAAAACAGGGAAAAAACCCCCAGAATGAAGGAAATCCCAGGCCTGTCCTGCAGACAAACTGGCAGTGAAGCACTGCTGCATCTTTAAATACCTCCATATTTATGTCTCTTTACGCGAGCGCTCAGGCACAGTTTGCTGATTTAACTGGAACAGAGGAACCCAATGGAGCATTTGGAGAATGATGGAAAACATTAACCAAATGGAGCAAAAGAGCAAGAAGGGATCTCAGTCAAAGCCTGGCCTAAATTCGAGTGACAGGACTATTAAATGCTGCCTGGGAGAGGATTTGGGGCTCACCCACAGGTGGTTGGGGTGATTTTCTGTCAGTGTTCACCTGACACACAGACTTCAGAGCACGTTCCCAGCATGGAGTGAGACTTCCCTGGCATTTCAGAAAGAGCTTGTGGATTTTATTTCTAATGTAACATTTCTAGGTTAAAATGCAAGTATTTTTGGCCTTCATTAGAAAATAAAGCTTGAGGTCAAAAGTAAATGTGAGGCAGAAATTTGTCCCATTTCCCATTTTTTTCAACCTCTCTGCCACAAAAACAGTTTTGACATAAAATTATTTCCCTTTGAGAGCTCCTCCTAATTTAACAACTGCATGCAAATGCTTAAACACATGTAATTTTTTGCATACAATTGACATGACTTTCGATTAACAGAAGTACAAAAGTTGAAGCAGTTTTGTTGTTGGTTTCTTTTCAAGTGAGTTTCAATTCTGTTCTTCCTGCTTTAAACTGGACCTGAATTCCTCCTGCTGAGTCTGTCTTGCTTTGAAAATATCTATATATATGATAGGATGTTTCTCCTTAGAATTGAGGATATCAAGTCAGCAGAATAGAGAGCCCTGAAAGACAGAAGTTGGAGGGAGCAGCTCGAATTTTCCTTTGCAGTCCCTGGAGAGCTTGGCCTCAAAAAACCCTCCACAGCTCTATTAAAATGGAGCCCAAAAATACATCTGCTGCTGACCTGTCGCATCCTGGAAGTCAAATCAATCTCATTTTCAGCAATAATTATAGTATTAGACTGCATAAACAAACAAACAAAGCAGCCATGTGAATAATCCAAGGGATGACATGGATTTAAGTGATAAAAAACCCCTGTGTAGCCCTGCTAGAGCTGAGGGCCAACTGCTGTTTCAATTACAAACCCATTTTGAGGGCTTAGGATTCTGGTTTTAATTGTTAGTGGCTTGAAAGCTTGGCATTAGAGCCTGAAGCCAGACACTAAAATTAATAATAATATTTTTTAAAAAAATCCATCAATTTAAAAATTAAAAAACTTGGTTTCACATCCATTTTTTGTCCTGTACCAAAAAAAGAAATGAGAGAATGATTTTAAGTTCTCAGTTCTCTAATTGGCAATTAAAAACTGCTTCTTTATTAAAAAAAAAAGGGAGGGGGGAAACTCTCAGGAATGAAAGCTGTTTCCAGCTGCAATTTCCAAACTCTGTCACCACAGGTCTCCTCAGCACCATCAGCTCCTCAGATTTTTAGTCACATCCAAGGGCAAGTGAGGGGGGACAAATGGGATCTCACTTCCATATGGAGCTTCTCACCCTGGAAAAATCCCAAGGGGCCTCTGCTCTGCTTTGCTGCAGGTTGGAAGAGCCCTGGGAGGAGGAGGAGGAGGAAGAGGAGAAGGAGGAGAAGGACCTGCTGCCACCTGAGTGCTGTTCCAGGCAGTGGGAGAGAGGGAAGTGCTGGAGAGAGGGAACTGCTCCTTGGTTTCTGTTTTGGGTTTTTATTTTGAGATGTGGTTACAAAACCACATCAATTAGCTGAGACATTCAAAGGCACAAAAAACCCCATGTGAAACTTAATTCACTTTTTCTTAATGACTTTGCTTTTGCAAGGCATTTCAAGGTGCAAAGTGCAAATTAAACACGAGGCTCTGGAGCTCCAAACCTCCAGCCCTGCTGAACATCCTGAGCTGGGAGGGATCAAATCCAACTCCTGGCCCTGCACAGGACACCCCAAACCCCCCACCATGTGCCTGAGAGCATTGTCCAAACAGTCCTTGAGCTGTGGCAGCTTTGGGAAGTGACAGTTCCCTGGGGAGCCTGTTCAGTGCCTGATCACCCTCTGGGGAAGAACCTTTTCCTGAGATCCAGCCTAAACCTCCTCTGGCACAGCTTCAGGTTTGGTTGGTTGGTTGGGTGGGTTTTGTTGATTCCTTGTAGTGCCTGCAAGTTTTAGGAGATAAACCCAGTGGAAGTGAATCCTCTATTTGCGATGAAATCAGGACATTATTGCTCCCATTTAACATTCTGGGTTGACTCAGGTCAGAGAAAAGGAGGTGAAACTCGTGGGGCTGGTTCTAAAAAACCCTCCCACGTATGACCAGGCCACAGGTTTGACCAAGAATCACCAATAATTGAACTGGAAGAGGAAGAGATCCCATGAAACCCTGTCAAAGCTGTGAAATCCCTTAGAAACAGAGCTGTGAGTTTCACCACACTGATCTCACTGATTCATTCAGCAACCACATGGTGGGTTGTACAGATGTCAGAGGGCCTCAATTCAAACCTCACCACCTAAAATCCTATTTTTACAACTGTTCTGACAATATTTATTGACACCTTTGCCTTTGAAAGGGGTGGGGCTGTTTCTAGAAAACCCTCCCAAGCATGACCAGGCCATAGGTTTGACCAAGAATCACCAATAATTGAACTGGAAGAGGAAGAGATCCCATGAAACCCTGTCAAAGCTGTGAAATCCCTTAGAAACAGAGCTGTGAGTTTCACCACACTGATCTCACTGATTCATTCAGCAACCACATGGTGGGTTGTACAGATGTCAGAGGGCCTCAATTCAAACCTCACCACCTAAAATCCAGTTTTCACAACTGTTCTGACAGTATTTATTGACACCTTTGCCTTGGTTTAAACCAAGAAGAGGAGCAAAAGGCCCTGGGCTCTTGTCAAACACCACGTTCTGGAGCTGCCAAGGATCCCAGGAGGCAACAAATGTGGCTGTGAAACCACACAGAGGAACAGCCAATCCTGACTGATGTGGGAAATCCCAGGGATCCCCAACCTTTACCTTTTTGTACCAAAACCTGACAGCAAACAAGTAAAATGCAGCCATTTCTTTGGTTCCAGAATGATTTTCTTGGCAAGATCTTTCAGGTGTTGCAAGAAACAGGATTTATTTCCTAATAATCTGATCCTGCAGCAAGATCTACACTAGAAAAAACACACTGAAGGCCAAAGCTTACAAAAATGCACTGCCACAAACCCTGCTGAAGGACATTTAATCCCAATTTAATCAAAAGCCTACACACACTTTATTATACACATAATTCTACACTTCAGTAGCAACTTCCACTTACTCATTCCCAGGGGAAAAACAAACCCACTGCCATTCTAAAAGGTGAAAAAACAAGCCCTGCCCACATTAAGGAAACGATAAACAGGAATATTTCATTTTCCCAAGCAGGAAGGTGTGGAAAGCCACACTCAGAAGATGGTGGCACCAGCAGCACACAGTGCTGTGCCACCCCCACCCTGCTGGAAAGCGGTTTAAAAGGGCAAATTTTGTGTGTTCCTTGGCAAAAGTGAACAGTCAGGGCTCAGGCTCAGCTCCTCTGGCTGCATTTCATCCTCTCCAGGCTGCAGAAGGAGGTCAGCATTGCCATGGCATCGCCTCAGCTGGAGGAAACTGGAACTGAGTTACAAATAACTGGAATTTGGCTACAAATAAATGGAATTTAGTTACAAATAACGGGAATTTGGTTACAAATAACTGGAATTTAGTTACAAATAACTGGAATTGAGTTACAAATAAATGGAATTTGGCTACAAATAAATGGAATTTAGTTACAAATAACTGGAATTTGGCTACAAATAACTGGAATTTGGCTACAAATAAATGGAACTTAGTTACAAATATCCAGAATTTAGTTGCAGATAACTGGAATTTGGCTACAAAT
>VWZD01011467.1:6015-38364 GCA_013396695.1 Sakesphorus luctuosus
CAGACAGGTTCCTACATACATAAAAAGCTCTAAGTTCATTTTACCCTGGAACTCATATAAAAAAATGTTCTTCTGCAATAAAACGTTTTGTCAGATGATTCAGGTATCTAGTTTATATCTAATAAAGAAAAACATTTCAAATTGCTGATACATAACACTGTAGAAAGGAACAAAAAAGATAAGCATTTAAAAACCCTGTTTTGATTGATGCCAAAGTGATATGAATTGTTTGAAAAGTTTTGCTTAGGCTAATAACCTGCGTTGAAAGAAAGAGATGAAGCAAGCATCCTCTGATACCCAATATCATGGACTGCACCATATCTTAAAATTCTTTCTTTTCTGTTTAAAGAGATAGATAATTACTGAAATAAAAAAAAAGACTTGCCAATTTCATAATGTTCAATATTGCCCTCTGTATTCATAATATCACTTTTGCAACATAAAAAACTCCCTGACTTTCCGGGGAAACCCTGTCACATACAACATTAAACATTATTTACATTTAATAGGCAAAATCAAATCCTACAAGTTAGTTCATGAGATTTCTCTGAGGCCAGTTGTTTATGTAAGCACTGAATCATTAATACACAGCTACTTTCATAGTTGTAAGGCTGTCAGATAAGAAACCTTCTGCCTTTGACAGATAACGAAAATCGGTAATATTCACAGATATAAACTCTGATTCAGCTCTACTGTGATTGCAAAAAATGTAGCCCAAAAAGTAGAATCACTTTCTGATGCAAACCAGCCACACAGAAGTGAAACAATGAATGCCACATTAATGCGACTTAGACAGAAAGCAGAATAGAAAATAATAATTGGAAATTCTTACTGCATTTTTGGAAAGAAGAAAAAGTCCAAGAAGTTGAGCTAGAGTGTTATGTATAACCCTAAATTTATAAAGGTGATGAAATCATACTTTCATCTTTGACAGGAAAGAATTTTCTTTTTTTGATGAATCTTTATTTAGGCAGCAGGATCTCTGAATGATAGTGTGAAATTCAAGGAGGGGCCAGCATGTTCCTACGGAGTACAGCCCAGGATACTTTGCAGTTATCTAAGAAGAGACTGATATCATCTTCTCCCACGTTCCTTTTCCTAGGTTTCATCATACCTTAACACTTCCCGCAGTCACCACATAGGCATTATACAGTGGACTCCAAAGTTTACTCAAACTTAGTAGAAGAACCTAGTCTCAAGAGGTATAATGTAATTTTTTTTTTCATAGATAGAAAAACAAAAACAGGGCATAGACTAAACCTCAAATTTAACTGGTCTCCTATGTCAGGTTTCCCATTGGACCTCATTTGTATAAGATACTATATCTTCAGCTTCTAAGTATATATAGAATGAAAACACTAATTTCTTGAAGGTTAAGCACTAGACTGGCGAAAGAAAGGGAAATTCTGTCTCATTTGAAAAGCCTCCTAGATGCTGACCTGGACACTAAAATACCTGGAGGATGAAAGCTGCCATGGGGTAACTATTCTGTGTAAAAACTTCTAAACATTTATGTAGAGCCATATTGCAGATTCCTTAAGACATCCACGTAGAGCTGCTCTGTAGAACACACTCTCTATGGGAGGTCTTGAAGTGGCCTTTGGGATAGGCCTAGGGATTTGGCCCTGGCATGTCTAGGGGGTCTGAAATACACTGCAGACCTCTCTTCAAGGATGTGAGTTTATCTGTACAGTGAATGTTCAGTTCTAAACAAATTGATTTTGCCTGTCCCATTGTTTGTTGATATTATCCTGGTTTTTTATTGCTGCAGACTCAGAAATGGAGAGGACTGGTGCACTTCTGTACTCAGCCAGACAGCCAGATATTCACTGTATTCTACCTCGTGCTGACACAAAATTAAATGTTCAGAAGTCTGACAGAGCTATCATACAATATTATCTGTAGTAATTGACAGTGCCTGTCCCAGTGTTTGTTGACATAACCTGCCTTTTACAGCTGCAGATCCAGGCAGGGACAGGACCACAAAATGACAAGCTCTTGTTCTGTCACATAGCCTTCTGCAATTTGATACCTTCTGCAACGATGCTAACTTGAAGTTACAGAATCAAAATCTGATACCAGCTCTTGGCTCCTATACCATGCTTGGACAGGTGTTTGCTGGCTGACAGAGATGTGGGACTGACAGTCTTGACCTGAGTCTGGCAGAGCCTTGGGCAGGGTTTTACCCATGGTAATCAGGGAGAGATTTCCTAATAGTTTATTATTCTGACATTTCAAGCTGCAACTCCACAGAGGGACAGGTCCAGAACAAAGTGGTGTCCTGTTCTGTCCCTGTGCTGCCATTCAGGCAGAGATTTCTGCTGCTTTCTACATAACCTTTCCCCTCAGGAAAAGGCAAAACACACAGTCCCAGGCTGCCCTGCCCCATGGTCTCTACAACTACATGAAAGAAGTCTGTAGTGAGGTGGGGGTCTGTCTCTTCTGCTATGTTTCAAGTGAAAGAATGAGAACAAACAGTCTTGAGTAATGCCAGAGAACATTCACATTAGATAGTAAAAAAAGGAAATTCACTGGGAGGTGATAGAGTCACCATCTATGACGATGTTCAAGATGTGTCTGGGAGTGGCCCTTGGGCATATGGTTTAGGGGTGATTAAGGTGGTGCTAGGTTAACGGATGGATCAGATAATTTGAAAGTCTCTTCTGTGTTTCTAGGATCCCACAGACAGTAGTACTTTTCCCATGCTATGGGCAAAGAGACCTCCATGCCACCTGCCCTCTGTGTCCACAGCATAAATGGAATTATGCTTTCTAATTCATGAACCATGGGCTGATCCTTTTGGTTTATGTGGTTGTGTTGGTTTAAAGGTAAACCAGCAGGAGAAATGAATGCAGCACAAAAGAGATTATAAGTCAGAGTTACAATTTAATAACAATATTGCAATAAATGCAATGGCACATAGAGAGAAATTGGCTTTAACCCACAAACCCCCAGAAATATAACCCAGCACGCTGGGGCACAAACACAAAGGGGTTTGTTAGCCCTTGTGCTGAACCCTATGTGGTTCCCCCCAGTCCAAAGTAAAAGTCCAAAGTGGAAAACCTGTTGGTGCAGCTGACAGTACAGTCTGGTGGAGAGCAGTGGTCGCAGGCTGGTTGAAAGTGGTGGCTCCTCCTATTAAGGTTTTGGTTCTCTTGATCCGACAAGTGAGCCCTGAGATCTTCTTACCCCAAGATATGTACCCCCAGGTCCATGTGGGAGCACCCACTACCTCCCCCAGGGCAGGGAGTCACACAGTGGGTGATCCGACTCTGAGTCAGGGGGTATTTTGGAATCGCTGATGGCCCATTAGCAGACACACCCCCTCAGGCTGGGTGTGAAGCTGCTAACGACTCCCTGAAGAGGAGTTATCACTGCTTTTATCTCACAGACGTCTTTCACACTGAGCTCACACCCTGAGGAGTCAGGTGTTCCCTGGGCAGCTCCTGCAAATGGTCCATTGTTCTTGGGAAATGAATAGAGGGTGTAGAATACATAGCTTTGATCACCCACACACAGTGATAAGTTGGTCCCACCTGCTGATCTAGGACAGTGGTCTTTGTGGAAACCTTCTGGACCTTTTTCTTATTGATTGTATTACATGTGATTTTTAGATCTTTAGTTATGTGCAAAGATATACTTACCTTTATATATAATATATGGATATAAAGTATATCTTCATCCTCCTTGTGTGAAGGAGGTGGGGAGACATTCCGAGGCTGCTCTGAGATCATGTGAGTATGGTGGTTTCAAAACATGGAACCTGGCCCATCACTGAGCAGTATGAAAACACATGGATGTGAGCCCAGCGCCCTGCCCTGTGTCAGCTGGATGAGGGCAGAGGAGAAGGTTAGCCTGTGGTATAGAGTCGTCATGCAAACCTCAACACAAGGTCTTTTTTTTGTTGTTTTTTAGAGTGCACAGCTAGGTGTTCTGCACTCTGCCACTGAAAATTTTCACTGAAGCCATCAAAAGAAAACTCTATGCAACTTTCTCATATACTCATAACCTCTGCTGCTGCAGTATCTTTTCAGGTTAAGTATAAAAGATACCAGGTGCCATTGAAACCTCTTACATCATGTAGCTGGAAAACTAAGCAGTCACGAAAAAACCCCACTTCACTAAAATTCCATGCTCTAAGTATTATGCAGCTATTCTGGTATATGAATTAGTTTGACAAAATCAGATCTTTACATATGTATTCATTACCCAAAGCAACTCTTAAGTTTCAGCAGTTTCAGCACTTCCACTTCTTTCTTATATTCACACCAATGGACTAGGTAAATTTACATTTGTATTTTATGCATGATATATTGGCATTTTTCACATTTTAAGCTTAGTAAGTGCTCTTCTATCAGAAAAAAACATTTGGTAAATCAATAGGAAGTTTTGATAGTTAATGGTCTTCAAAAACATAAATCAGGTGATGTTACAGGAGGAAGAGAAAATTATTGAAAATCATGTTTGGTAAAAAATTATGTACCTTTATGTAATTTATTTGGCTTTGAGATAATGCCTCTCTAAGGCATTATTTAGAGGCAAACATAAGAAAGCTCAGTCAAAATAAGACTATCCCATGCAGACAGTCTGTAATAATTGAACCTGTTTTGTTAACCAGAGGACAAGAAAGCTGCGACAAAGTAGAGTTATGAAAAAGGTAAATTAAGCCATTCCTTTGTGAGAACAAATTAATGGTTACTGAAACTAGATAAAAATACAGAAAGAGTTTTCTTGTCAGGTGGTGCACAACCTATAGAAAGAAATTATTTTGAATGTTATTAAGATTTAGGTGAGCAACACTGGGATTGTATTTTTGGCTAAGCATGTGTCTAGAGAATTCCCACTGATTAATAAATGAATAGCGATTAATCATGAAAGGATTATATATATATTTGGCATCTGCATAGCTTTGAGGGATTCATATAAATATCAATAAAAACCCCCTTACTTTAGTGGTGGCAGGTGTTGATCAACTCTTCAAGCAGCATGAGTTCCTTAAATCTTTGATGTTATTCTTCAGCAGTGAAACACTGTAGGTGGTTGGCTGTCTGCATCACTGTTCCTTTCTAACTAGAGTTTACTCTGCCTCCATTGGCAAATGTGTATCATAACACTAATCAAATCCTCATTGCTTAAGGTTGTCATAAAAATTTTCCTCTGTAATATTTCTTGTGCCACCTCAGGCACATTATATAAAACATTCTCAAAGAGAGGATGAGGATCTGACATAAAAACTCATCCAGATAATGTAGCAATTCTTGTATTTTATTCATTAACATATTTTCCCTTCTTTCAACCCCAACCTCCAGAAATGCACAATTGCAACTCATCTAGTGATGCTCAGTCACATTTAAAAACAAGCAACCCCTGAAAAGTGTTTAAGTGACTAACAAACCCTTAGAACACAGAACAAGTAGACAAATCAAGCACAGTGGCACAGTAAATCTGAAGCCAGACACAAGCTCTTAAAGTAATGGGGCATATTAAATTTTTTCATAATTTTTACAACAATCAGCTTAGTGCAAATGAAAGAAAGCTCTGTGTCTGGATTTTTGTAAGAGCAAGCAAGTTAGCACTGAGGCCTGAGCTTTGTCAAGTCATTCCTCCTGCGCTCAGTCTGCTTTGTCCATTGTCTTTCAGTGACAACTGAGTCAAAGAGCAGACCTCTAAGCCACAGTGTCTTAGAGGCTAGGAAGTTTTAATACACAGGGAAGTTGTGGAAGTGCTTAAATCAGGACATGTCATTCAGCACAACTTGTGATTTCATTTTGAGTGTGAATATTTATGGAAGATCCAAAACCTCGAGGCTGAGTTGGAGAGCAAAAAGCTCAAAAGATGTTTTTACAGAGCTTCACCAAAGCACCAAAGAGGCTCATACACAATTTTATTGAAAATTTTCCTAACTTCACATCCTTGCAAACTCCACACAACCTGGGTGTAGATTTTGTTTCTTCTTTTATGTTCTTTTTCTTTTAACCAAATGAAATTCCTCACTGCCTCCAAGCTAATATAATACCTCTGCTGCGCAAAGTTAGCCCAGGTCTTTAAAAACAGAATTCAGGAAAAAATCAGTATATCTTTAACACAGTGATAATACATACCAAGCACTACAAATTCTCTATGCTTGGCCATCAGCTTCTCTTATTGCAAACCCACAAGTCCTCTTTTTCTAAAAGCACCTTTCAAGTAATCTGCCTTTTGGTGAAATGTGACTGCTACTGTGTACTATTTAAAAATGGCTTGACAGAATTGCTAATGTTCTCATTCCTTCAGGACATTTCCTAATACTTGTAGCCTTTTCATGTTTCTAATTAGGCCAGTAATGGTCCCTGAAGTTAAACCAATTAAAATTATTTACTATGACACATAGTGTGGAGATAATTATCAGATATCTGAATCCAACTTCTGCTTACTTCACAACATCACTTAATAGAAAACAGAGAAACTGATGCCAGTGCTTTCATTTTACTTGTCTACCAAATGTGTATGCCCTATAGCAAACTGTTCAAATAAAGCATTAAAATCTTTGCTGTGCTTATCAAAATTTTAAAATCCACTCACACTACCATTATAATTCTGAGAAGCATATAAAACTCTCACACATTAACTTTTACATTATAGCTGCTGATCAATGTAGTATTGTACTCACATTACACATAGATAATACAGTTTATGCTGTTTCTAAAAACATTTCCAATTTTTTTATTTATCTTCAAAATATGCATGCAATAAAATAAAGACTTGGTATTCTTAGGCTTATGAACACACTAAGGTGTTGGTTTAGTTGTTTATTTTCAATTAAATGCTTCATTTCATGATACCATTTATGTTACATGTCACTTTTCTGTAAGCTGAATTTTTCTGGAAAATTAGGAATTGATATGAGACAATTTCCAGACTTACTGTGGTTATTAATTAAGCATTTTAAATTCAACCAAAATTCATCTGGAATTCACTAGTTTCAGAACCTCATGGAAGGGGGGAAAGGATATGAGATAAAAAGAAGTAAAATATTTCACCAGATACATAGTATTTTCCACTGAAGGAACCACTGCCAGAGCATTTGCCAGAGGACAAGAAAAAAATCTACATTACAAATTCTGCATTTGGAAACAATTTGGACTGTTTGCTAAGTGAAACTGGCTGAAGTCTTCACACAGAAATTTGAAGCAGTAAAAGAATTTCTATTTTTGCTAAAATCTGTCAAATGCTGCAAATTGCAATAATCTAGAAAGGTGTTCAGCAAACTACAGGGACAAGCCAGGACTACTTCCTCCTGACAGTGTATCACAGACAGTGGAAAGATTCTCTGTTTGCTTTGCCAAGTTCTCCAAGGTTTGTGGCCAGCCTGAAACCTAAATGGAGTGCTTACGGGTTTGTCTAATTCAAACTTAACATTGCATTTTTGCACTTCTCCAGTAACTGAAAATGTATACATGATTTAGTGTGCAAGAAATTTGTTCTACTTACACTCTGCGAGAATGGATTCTGCTGAAATGAATGCTAAAAAGGTAAGACCAGAGCCTGCTTCTGTCCCTGCTCCAGACATGTGATTTTGGGGGAGTGAAGTTAGGTCAGCATTTCATGTTCTTCTGGTAACTGGTCCATGTGGTAAGTCAGCTGGATTGTCTCTACCTTGCTGCTCTGTGATTGTTCACATCTGGCCTATAGATCCATAGCTTAATTTTGAGGCATTGTCAGCTAGATTGTGGTTTGTCTATGATGCAGAGAAGGCATTGTTACCAAGTTACAAAACCCTTTCTTTTGTTCCAGATTTTATTTAATTGGAAGCACAGCAAAATAGGAAAATATGTTTACGGGCACTCCTGCTCCCTTCATCCCTTCCAAGATTTCAAACTAATGACTGAAATTGATATCAATATATATTCTTACATCATCATTATCTCATTCTTTCTATTTCCTTCAATTTTCCATACAATGTGTCTTCAATGTGCCATCAGCTTTCACTTAAGTGAGAAAAGTTCTCTGATTTTATAAGAAGGATTGAGTTAGCTTTTGTTCAGTAACTACTCTGTACATCTTAATTTAATTCATATTTCTTTCACCCCCTTGTCATTGCTAACTAATTCAGATACTTACATTCTTTTATCTTAGTGATCACCAGAGCTAATTAATTCTTGTCTGCTCATGGTGCTATTGAAAGCAAAGGAATGCACACCAATTCCTGTCACCAAGGAGTTAAAAACTCCTCAGTCTCCCTCTTTAAGGTTTGCTTCTATGCCTTTTTAGACAATGGCAATCTGTTAAGAGTAAAACTAATTAACATTTCAAAAACTAGTGTTAATCAATAGTACACAGCTTCATTGGGAGCCCTGCTCTGTTGAGTTTTTCCACTTGTTCTTTTATATCATAAATTTCAAATTATTGTGCTAGTTTTATATGTGTTTGCCAGATTGGGAACACATTACAAGACTGAAGCTGCTAGAAATACATCACTGATATGTTTTTTTTAATACTGCCATTAAAATCTGTATCTTTTTTCTTCTGTTCCTCCTCCTTTCCTCCCCAGTCATTACCCTGTTAAATGGGAGAGTACATTCTCAATTGTTTTCATTGTTGTACTAAATGACATATTTAAGATAACTTATCACCATCATCTATTAGACAAATTCTGGTGAAATCTAAATTAGACCCCTCCTTAAGGTCTGTCCCTGTATGTTTTTTTTATTTTGAGGGTTTGTTGTTTTTTGGAAGGTTTGGGGTTTTTTTTTAATGTTCAAGAAAATAAAAAAGTTAATGTCTTACTTTTGTGTTTCCTATTTCGAAGCCAGAATTATCATCATAATTTCACCATATAGAAATTTGGGGAAAATTTCTATTTTAAAGAAACTGTTGCTTAGGCCTACTGTTGAATGGGAGTTCTATTATGTATTTGGGTATGATATACATGTTTGAAGCACCGTAGCTCCCGCTGAAATAGATTGTAATGGAGAACTGTCAACAATTTTGTAATTAGCAGTCTGTTCTCTTGATCAAGATGATAATATCTGGCAGCTATGTAATGGTGGAAATTGAAGAAAGGGATGAAGGAGGGTGCCAGCTATGTCTTTAAAACTGTGCATGTGGATATTTTGTCTTTGCATTACGAGCACCAAAAGAGGACTTGACAGCACAGCTGACTTATGTGGTCTTTTTTCACTGGCTTCAGGTTGGAAAGAGTGGAATATGTACTTACTGTGCTGCTGTGGCCAAAAAAATTACTGTGGGGAAAATATCCTATCTTTTCTCATATTTCAGTAATTTGCAGTAGAAATTTGAAAATTGTTGATCAATTTCCCTTAAAGCCCTGCTGCTATGGACTGGGTAATGAATAGAATCCTGAAGTTTACAAGTAATGTAAGCAAAGTCTAAAGCAGTAGGACTAAGATAGTTTTGAAGACAGAATGAAAACATCAAATTAACTGAAATTCAGATTTACCAAGATTTAGAGGTAGTGTGACCACACTGATAAGAGGAACATGCTCCTCTAGCCTCAGCTATTGCATGCATTCACTGAAGTGCTGGAACTACCACAGCTCTATGGAGGAAACAGAGACTTAATCTGCAGAGACACTGAGCGAGCCTTGTACTTCAGATGCTGTATAGCAGTGCAGGCATAACAGACAGACCTGATTAGTAGAAACTCGGAATTTGATAGGAATAAGTAGTTACCTGCTATGAACGCAAGTGCTGTATTGGATCATGTCCATCCTGTGGGAATCCTAATGTTTTTTGAACTAGGTTTCTGAGGTTCTCATGGGCTAAGAGCTAAAACTCATATGGGAGTGGAACAGCTGCATAAGTATTACATGGGACCACAAGTGACCTTATATGCCTGCAACATAACAGCATAGTGTTTTGGAGCCAGGAGGGAGTTTGAGGAGAGAAGAGTAATCTTGAGTAACAAACTCATTATGCTGGCTTGAACTGAACCTAGCAGTATTGTTCATTCTTCTGTATGCTGGGATTCACCTCAGACATAATCATGTCATTCACAAAATTCGCATTAGTCTCACAGTCTTAGCCCTTTAATTTCCTTTTGCATCCTGTTTGCATAATGGCCCATGAAAGAAATGTTACATAGGCAGTAGGTTATGGAGATTACAAAAGGAAGAGTGGTATTTATGTGGACATCAGAGAAAAATAAGTCATGTTCATTGAATTTGACTATCCAGTGTTAAATTGAAAGCCGTACAATATCATATTAAGCTCTGTCATATTGCTGATTCAAGTATATTACAAGGCAGCCCCTCAGTATTCTTATGGGATCACATTCAGAAAAAGTATGTCAGTACATCTTAGTCCCTGTGGTCTTCAAAATCTTCATAAATTACTTGGATGAAGAACTGGAAGGGATAAGTCTGCAGATGACAGAAAACTGTGTGGAACTGTTGAATCCCTTGAAGGCAGGGATGCCCTGCAGAGAGACCTGGACAATGACCAACCATTAGAGGACTGGATAATCACCAACCATATGAAGTTCAATGTGGGCAAGCGCTGGATTCCGTACTTGGGATGGAGAACCCTGGATGTTCGTGCAGAGTGGGGAATGAGATGCTGGAAAGCAATGCTGTGGAATGGACCTGGGGCTCCTGGCCAATGGCAAGTTGAATATGAGACAGCAATGCCCTGGCAGCCAGGAGAGCCAACTGTGTCATGGAGGGCATCAGGCAAAGCATTGCCAGCTGGTCAAGGAAGAGGATTGTTCCACTTTGCTCTGCACTGGGGAGGCCTCACCTTGAATACTGTGTGCAGTTTGGCGCACTGCAATATAAGATATTAAGTTAGAGAGAGTCCAAAGGTGGGCAACAGAGACAGTGAAGGATCTTGAGGGGAAGTCATATAAGAAGCAGCTGAGGGCACTTGGTTTGTTTAGCCTGGAGAAGAGGAGACTAAGGGGAGACATCATTGTAGTCTTCAACATCCTCATGAGGAGAAGAGGAGGAGCAGGTACAGATCTCAGCTCTGGGGTTACCAGTGACAGGACCTGAGGGAATGGGCTGAAGTTATGTCAGTGGAGGTTTAGGTTGGATATTAAAATATATTTTTTCACCCAGAGGGTGGTTGGGCACTGGTACAGGATCCCCAGTGAAGGGGTCACAGTACCAAGCCTGACAGAGTTCAACAAGTATTTGGACAATACTCTCAGGCACATGGTGTGACTCTGGGGAATAGTCCTGTGTAGGGCTAAGAGTTGGACACAGTGATCCATGTGGGATCAGCAAATTCTGTGATTCTGTGATTTCAACGTCTGTGGTTTTTTTCTAGCACTTGGAAGCAAAACACATTTCTTAAAGTAAGTAATATTATAAAAGTAACCCAGTCCTGAATTATTTCTCTAAAACCATCTCTAGTCAATAGTAGACACTGTACTTTAAGGCAAATTCATAGTTCCTGATTGACTAGAATAGATACTATCTACTTCCAGGACCATGTGTGCTATGGTTGAAGCTAGGCCTAAATTTAGGCTTTAGTTTTTAGAGTAGGCCTGAGATAATCAGCTGACTTGAGCTGGGTCAGGCCAGCCGACAGCTTACTTGTATTGGCCAATGGTATTCCATACCATATTCTGCCATCTCAAATATAAATACAGTAGAGTAGGAGATGGTTCTCAGTTTCTTCATGGCTTTTCATCTGGTAAGGATGCACTATGCCATCCCAGGAGGGATGGGACGACCAGGCCCAGCACCGGCTTACCACCATGTTATCTTAGGGAAGTAAAATGTTTGTTCTTAGTCCTTCTCTCTGCTTGAGTCTGTCCCTCAGGGGATTGAGTTCTTTTGGGTGATTCATAGCTAGAATGGTGGGGGTTGTGTTATTTTTTGTTATTTCTAACTTGAGTGTGTAGTTTTCTTTTAATTTTCTCCTTTCTGTATAAATATATAAACCTGTTTTGAGTTTCCAGTGTTTTCCCTCCCTTTTCTCAGCTGGGGGGAGGGAGGCTCCAACATCCTGTATTGGGTAGTTGGCATTTTGCCAGCTCAACCCAAGACAATGTGGTACTTTTATCTTCTTTATAGATGCTACTCAGTCCTATAAAATTCATTAAATTAAGGATTCAACAAGCGCTAGTAGAAATTTCTGTTTTGTAAACACAATACAATGTCATAATTTGGTCAAACTCAATTTATCCCTTGAACTACAGCTAATCTGAAGAAGGACTGCTAGTGGAAATTTTTATCAAATTCAGTTGACAGAGAACCTTACTAAGGCTATTTCCTCATGAAGCATATCTCAATGAAGGTTTCAAAGTTCAGATTCTTTTGCAATTATGGTGGAAGTGCACTTAACCATATCCTAAATGTACAACAATGTGGTTATTGTGGATGTTTTTGCCAAAACAACCACTTAAAGAAATACATAAGTGTAATACAAAGTAAGCTTGTAAGGTCATCTCAGCAATACNTGCATCTGAAAACAATTGTCCCTTTTATGTTTTTATTCACACTTTTCTGCCTTGAAGTACAAGCATGACCCATGAAGACTCAAGAAAAGAGGTAAAGAAAAGGGACATTGTCGTGCAGACATCTTAAATTATGGTACAGAAATTTCTTTTTAGTGGACCACTGACTCTGCTTTTGCCTGACAGAGATGCAAACCCATTTCAGACTGAAGTGCCATATTAGTTTTTCCATCTGTTTTTCTTTCATGTGACAAAAATTAGGCTCAGAAGTTACAACTTTCAGGGACATTCTTTGTTATACACTGAATCACAAATATTGGAATAACAAATTATTTACCTAAGTTTTCCACATATGAAATTACACTTGGATGAAAACTGATCTTCAACCTGGGACCTCTGGACACAGAAACTAACAAAGCAAAATTAAAAATATTGCCGGTCTGAAGTCTTGAGTGTGATATGAAGGGAAGTTTCAGAGGATGGCAAATACCTGCAAAGTGTGTGTTAGGGAAGCAGAAACTAATTAAAAAAAAATCTGTGGGTAACACTGGAGTTAACAACAAGCCAAATATCATCAGTAAGGTTTTCATGTTCAATGCTTTGCTTATGAAAATGTCACTTTTTATGAATTTCATTAAATGCTGCAAACCACAGGCTTTTAAAAGCAAACTTGTAAAAGAGAAAAAAACCCCTTCCTATTGCTAGAAACTTTCAGGTCTCTACTAGCACCAGATTCACAGGATCAGCCATACAGCAAGTGCCCCTGCATTCCAACCGCAACTGCTGTTCATCAAACACCCAACCATTACAACATGGTTCTCTGCAGAGATCTCCAAATCCAGCAAGCCTCCTAACAGAAAACTGTTGAAGTATTTTTCATGAATAAAAAACTTAGTGAATAGAATAGTTCCTTTGGACTTCACTCAACTATAGTTGTGACGTGTCAGATTTAATTCCCACAATAAGTGCCATGGACCTGCTGAAAACACTTCAAAATGCAAACACTTGTGCATCCAGAGAAGCAGGAGAGCCCAAAGAGGCTGCTCCTGCTGCTTGAGAAGTAAGAAATACTTTTTCTCTGCAGCTGTAGGTCCACTTCAATACCAATAAAACTATGATTATTGATATTATAGGAGTCCTCCTGACCTCTGCAGGCTGTTTAAACTTTTAGGTTTATCCTTTCTTTTTTCCCATACAGAGTTCTTACAGTCATAGTTTTTCCTAAGTGAGATTCTTGGAGAAAAACATAATACTATTATGTGTGTTACGGGGATGAGATAAAGTATAGGTCAGCAATTTTGTGTAAATAATCGATCTTATTATGCTTTGCAAGTGAAAATCCATACACCTGTCCTTTTCACTGAGATGTATTTCATTAATGGTCATACTGTAAACCATTGTATCATAAAGTATTTGCTAGGCATCATTTTTTAAAGAAGAATTCTGTGAAGTGTGTCCATTTATCAATTTTAATCCTCTCTTTACACACCAGGTAGGAGCATCCTGCCCAAGCCAGTCTGTTCATTCCAAGAAGGTGAACACGATCCTCTTGTGAGTGGGTAAGATCCAGGTTCCCCAGACTTCATCTTCTGAGAGATCAGAAGATGTTGAACCTCATTTCAGGTGTTAGACCTCAGTAATTAAACACCTCAGTGAATCTATAAGAATTTATAAAATATCTTGCATAGTGAATCTATAAAAATTATGTTGATAAACTTCAGTGAATATTTTACAAGCCCGAAATCTCACTCGTAGGTCCTGAGATTTTGCTGTCTCATTGGACCACACTCCTCCTCCTGGAGTTTGTGTTGCAATCCCATTCATGTTCCTCACTCCCCTTCCGCCTTGTCCAGCATCTTGAGATGGCCACTCTGGGCACCCTAAGGATGAACTCGACATCTCTGCAGCCCAGATGCTGGACCACAGCATGGAATTTTCCAGCAGCAGTATCTGAGTGTTTGGTTGGCTTTTTTACTGGCTTATGCTGGCTGTTGTGCTGGCTATAGGAAGTCTGAAGCTAGAAAAGGAGTAGTGTAGTGGTCTGTTCTTGAAAATTTTTCCTATTCATTCACATTGAATTGTCATATATTTATTCTCTATTACATGTTGAATAAAGGCCCTGAGAAAATTCCCCCTGAGACCTCTGTGTTATATGAGCCCCTCACCATCATAGTATTTCTTCACGTGGTCCCTTTGCATGTTCTCTGTGTTTGCTTTTGGTAACCTTCCTCTTGCACTTCTGTTTCCTTTCTCTTTCAAAACCATAATGAAATTATTTTGTGGTTAGTATGCATGTTCATAAGATATTTCTCTGCAAAAAGAGGCCTCTTGATTATTTCAGTTTTGGGGTCTAATTTTAGATTCAGACCATAGGAATACAGTTCATATCTCATATTGCATATTGATAAATTGATTAAAACCCCAAGATTCTTATAGTCAATCCAGCAAGATTTGTATCCTTTTTTCTTATTATTGACTTTTAATCAGAATACCATGAAAACATGGTTTTCTGCTTTTAATATAGGTGTCAGGAAATCAGAAGTACCTATATACTTTATGGCCTCTGCAAAACAAGACCATATAAAGCAGGTTGGAAAAGGTTTAATACTTATTATTCTTGCCCTAAAATAATTTTCCCTCTATGCTGTCCTCCAATAGCCTTCATAAATAAAATTTCATATGTATGTCTCTAATACCCACATGTTGACAAAGTTAAGTATTCCTTTTGTTTTTTGCACAATTCTCTTGAGTCACATTGTATTAGTAGTGAATGTAGCAAATAGGGGTAAACGATGCTCCTGGTGAAATATAACAATGAGAAATGGTAACTTTGTTAAGCCATACTTAAATCTGAGTGGAGGAAAGCAGAAGATTATTCTGCAAATAGATGAAGGATTTTTCCTCCTTTTCCTATGTTGATGACTTTTTCATGAGAACACACAGAGAAAAGAATGTACATAGGGTGAAGTCCTTGCTATGCAGAGTCAACTCTCTATAGAGTAAGATATGTGACACCTATCTCACAGACAGGAGCTTACAATCCTGTTCATTAATTTTATCACTAACATAAACTTTTAATATGCATATGATCAGTATATGGGACTTCCAGGGCATCTTAAAATGACTGTAACCTGTAATTGCTGCTCCTGTACTTGATTATAATAATCTGATTGCAATTATTCTGTGATTTTAATACAAGCCCCAAGCTACATAACAATAATTCAAATGCAGTGATTGGGAACATGTTTCTGTTTGGCTGTGAAATGATGTTTTAATTCGCTCTGATTCAGGGATCTGGCTATAGTTCTATTCATGTAATTAAGGCACATTTATACAGTCAAGTACAATAACTTTAGTTTGAAGTGAATTTAATTAGTGCAAAGACTCTATATAAAGTCAAAATGGTTCATAAGCATGAATTCCTTAGATAGGAATAATAAAGCAAATTCTTGGCTGGTTTAACCATTACAATGAGATGGATCATTTTTAGATAAAAATGAAAAGACACATGGGAAGATGAGAGAAAACTTTTTGCAGTGCTAGAAGATGCATTTTAACTAATTTCCAGAATTATTACTAAGAGTTTTACCTTTTCCATGCTCTTGACTTACTCCTGAGCTTAAGACTCTGATCAGAAGAACTTGAAGGTGAATTCTGTAAATGCTTTATTCTGATGAGAATTTTGAGTAAGCTTAAGTTTTCAAGGAGAGTAAGCTCTGAAGGCTATCTTGTCCATTGTCTCTTAGACCTTCATTTCAAAATCAGACCCCGCAAAAAAGAGTTTCACAGAAAAAAATCAAGGCCTAAATGAGTATTTTGAAGACTTATGTCAAGATTATCCTCAACCAATAGAAATGACTTTTCAAGTTCAAGATTACACTACCATTTAAAATGTCCTTATTAGATAACTTGTTCAGACCAAAGAGGAAAACAAATAACTNGTAATGGTCATGGGAATAAAAATGTTTTAAGAGAAAAATCACCACAAAAATAACCAAGCAAACCAAAACCTGGAAACAATTTAGGAAATTGCATTAATACCAAATCAGCAAGGTCTTGTGTTAAGCAATTTCCCCCCAATTACTATTATTAGCCTTCCATAGAAACTTTTCTATTCTCTTCTTGAAATTGATATTAAATGTATGATTTACTGATTATACATGAATTAAGTGTTGCTAATAAATCAGTGAATCACCTTGATCCTAATTTTGTTTAAACTGTGTGGACTGATTTTTTAGCCTGTGACATTTGTGCATAACAGAGAAAAATTAGAACGCAATTCAGATACTTATTTCTGAATAAGTTATTCAAGTTATTACACCACATTTCAGGTACTTCCAAACCCACAACACTGTCCTAAAACTGTTTTGATATCTGGTATCCTGCATCAAGAGAAAACCCAGCTATAGTGAAGTATCTGGTTTCGCAAGGGACTTTGCGTGGAAAAAAAATAAAGATATTTTTAATTTGTACTTTAAAAAAATATTGTTATTAATTCAGCGAAAGGCAGGAAAAATGTCACCTTAGGCACTGATCAATCAATCAGTTCTAGCCTTCTGATTGTTAGTATTGAACGTCAAAATGTCTAGAGGTTCTGGAGGGACTTGGTTAATAGTGAGCAGACATTAAAATACATTTAACTGTACACATAGGTTTAATGGTCACTGTCATAACTGCACAACTTAAAAAATTATGTGTTACCAGTACACGCTCTATCTGTTAGTGCTTCTTGCTCAGAGGCAAACAAATCATCTCTAATAAACAAGTTGTACCTACTTACAAATATTACCATAACTTTTTAATACTGTTAACAACAAAACTTTGTCAGCAACAAATCCTGTGATAAAAATACTGTGATAAAAAAACCTTTACAACTTGACAGACAGGACATACCAAAAGTTAGAGCATGAATGAATCTGCATCTATATCTGCTTCATCAGTTCAGTATTTTAAAAATGTTAATAAAATCTAACTAATTTTTTAACATTGTCAAATGGTCTACAAGTAAATATGCTGAACTTGGAATAGTTTATGAGGGAAAATCTCATATAATTTAATTTTTGTGCCTTTTTTTCTTGCCAAGCATATTTGAAACTTGAGAATTAAAAAATTTTATTTTATTTCAAATTTTTTAAAGAGCTGCTGAGTTCTCACTCCTTCTCTGTGGTTTTGTTTAGTTTTATTTTCTTCTGATAGCCTTGATTCTATGGAAGTAGACTTGAAAAATCAGCACAGGGAAATAATATGGCTGCTGCATTGAGGGTTAGCTGGATCACTGCTTGAGGCTCTTCCACAAGCCATCTGTGTCAGAGCAGGCTTGCATCCTGACAACTCATGCATTAAAAAAATCTTTGCCATCCCTTTTCACACGGTTATGGCAGTGTGGCTGAGGTTTCTCTACAGAGTGAGCTCCTGATGTTTTGACATCTGCTAGGATGAACTTCAATATCCTTTTCATTCATGCTGAATACCAACGGATTTAAAAAATACTGTCCCTGACTGTAAGCATTTAAAATCACCACTTATTTGGTGTCAAGGCAAGTATTTTCATCAATATGTGTCCATTCTTTTGTAAAAATTGAGCTCCTTAAATATTTTGGCAACAAAAAATTAAACATTTTATAATTTACGCAATTAACCAAGCAAATATGGACCAAACCCCACCAATGAATCACAAACTGAACATGCTTGCATTTGTGAAAATTACTGAGGTCTGTGGAGGGACGCCTCTTCTTCCAGTGTGTTGCCAGCTTCAGGGGTAGCAATGGGAGATCCTGGTATAAAAATGGAGTTAAGAGTCTGTCTGCTGTTTGTGTGGATGTCCTCAAGGGACTTATTAATACCATT
Organism: Sakesphorus luctuosus; assembly: GCA_013396695.1. Lineage (NCBI taxonomy): Eukaryota > Metazoa > Chordata > Aves > Passeriformes > Thamnophilidae > Sakesphorus > Sakesphorus luctuosus. The sequence goes on from VWZD01011467.1 coordinate 24,266, forward strand.
CATGTTAAAAGTATGTTTCATGGCACAATTTAATTCATTTGTACACAGAATCATCAATGGGCACTTTTCCTGCTATGTCAAACACCAGATTGCCAGTAACAAACATATTTTAGCAGTATTTAAAAGCCTTGAATTACTCAATTTCTAATATGAGTTGCTATTGTGATTGTGTAGAACATGCAGACACATGAAACTGTTAAAATAAGGAATTAAAAAGTTGGAACAGTCACACTTTTCTAGCAGGAAAGCAGAGGAAATTTCAAAATATTAGAAAATTCCTCTCTCCTGTCCTAGCTGATGATGGCATCTTTTCTTGCTAGCTCAGTATGTATCTGGTTCAGTTTAGATTACTGACAGGGCAAAGGTTGGAACTCAGCAACTCAACTTCAAAATATTTTTCAACCCTGACAATCTACTCAGTAATGATCAAAGAAGTGTGAATGGATAATGGGGTGTTATCTAAGAGATCCTGTATTTAAAATCACTAATTAAGGACTTAAAAAGCATTATGTTTTTTGTTTTCTGGTTTTGTTTTTGTATTTGTTTTTGCTTTTTTTTTTCATTTCTTAACTGAGGTTGTGTGATGTGGAAAAAAAAATCAAATCTTTTTAGAACTAATGAACACATTTCAAGAGATTACTACTTTGTCCTCAATTTATCCAACTTCTCAACTACTGCTCCAAGGGAATCACATGAGTGCTTGACCTCTGTAAGATTTTAAGAAGAAAAACAAACTTCATAAAACTTAATCACATTAGTTAAAGCTGTAAGGATGTTTTAATGCCCCTCCTAAGCCACACACTTCCATTACCTGAAACCCCTCAACATAATCCTTCCTTGAGGAAGAAACGAATGAATCAAACTGAAAAGATTTGTAATTGAATTATCCTCAGTCTCAGGGCGATTAGAAACATTTTTTATTGGAACACCTAGATATAACCGTGACTACTTCTAATTAGTCCATCAATACAGATAGTAGGAAAATGTAGGAAAAATTTCACTGTGTTGTAAAAATTAAAATGAGTTAAGTATTGTTGCTTGTATGTTTTAGGAAGGTACAGGGAAAGAACATAAATCAAATGGAATGTAAAACCAATACAAAGTAAGTCCTCTCAGGAGTACCCAGGAGCTTTTGTTCCTACAAGTAAAGCTTCATACCTATGGTTTTAATTATGTTCTTTTTTGCAACATCAGATCATTTTTCTTATGCTACAACCTCTTACAAAAATTATTGTTGGAAAAGCTTAAAAATATTGTTTGCATATGTTCTGAATTATGAGCCTACTAAAAATAATATTTTCTGGTGGCTTTGTTTACTGTCATTTTTATTGAACTTTGAATCTCACATATGAGAATCATAGACAAATACACAGTTCACTGCAACTGCAAGTAAATACAACAAATTATAATCCTGAATTTTGTGTTCCACCTTCTTTTTATATTTATAATCACAAATTTTCTCTTGCAGTTTTATTCTATTCCTTGCATATCAGAAAGGAATGCTGGCTTCAGAACATCAGGTGCTGTGGAATTAGGTTTTCATGGGCTGTTTCTGTATCTCTTGTTATCTGAGTGTAGGGGGTTATTTTCATGTTTTGTGATTTTGTTTATTTGTTTTGGTTTTGGGTTTGGGTTTTTTGGTTGTTTTTTTTTTTTTCCTATACATGATTATAGTTCTAGAGTATGGGAAACTCTTGAAAAAGTAGATCTTCCATATCTTTCCATTTGTTATCCTGTTAATTTAATTTAAAAGAACTATCTTAAACAGGAAAAAAAGAGAAAAACAAAAACCCTGTTAACTGACACAGAGGAATAAAACAGTATAATGTGTTTTCCTTAATGACAATGTGCATTTAAATGTGTTGAAACATACCTATTATTTCAAGTGAGAATTTTTACCCTGAGCATAAATGAAATTTCTATAGTGAATTTTAAACTTAAGCTTAACATTTTCTCACAATCTTTTTAAAATTCATTTTAAGTTACTTATGTACAGCCTTTCAGAGGGTGGTAAATATGGGAAACAACTCTGGAAGTAGTACTGCCAACCTGCTTTTTCTGCAGATACTCATCTTGTTTTCTTTATTCCAATCATAATGGGCTATGGCTACAGTGGAATGTAGAACAGAAAAACAGCCATGTGCAGTGTTTGCCATGGCCAGCTGTTGGGATCACATGATTGTTCAAACTACCACCCTTTTTATTTTAACAATGATATTTTTTAGGTCAAACCTTTCAAATGTATAGAAATTACGTATAGACTTAAATCACCCCATTGATTAGGATGAGCCTTCAAAGTCAGGAGTAGCTTAAAAATATTACCTGTACTCTCCAGGGCTGCTGAAAAAAGTTGAACACATATTGTATGGGAGATGGAAAGTATGTCCTGTGGACATATGGCAGGCTTTTTCAGCAGTGGAAAAATAACTGTATTATAGCAATTTGTCAGAATTATTTAGCTATGCCACCCCTGTGCTACTTCTATTAGATGAGGTATCATTACTTTATGTCACATGGAATAATTCTGAAAACTCAAATAGCTGAAACAATCAAAATTATTATGATCTCCCAGTACCAACTTCTTTTTATTTCACCCCCTAAGTCTCATCAATATCTTCTTGGACATTAGCTGCTCCCAGCTCGCACACTACCCTTTGATGAGTAGCTCATCAAATTGAAAAAACATAAGATCCTTTTAGGATCCTTAATGTTAAGACTTGTTTGTTATTGAAATCTTAATGTGGTAGGAATCATTCAATACAGTTGCAAGACAAGAGGAACGCCTTCAATGTGGAGAAATTACACTCCAACTGGACAAGTATTAGTATGCTTCTTTTATGTTCCTCTGCTGACAGAGTTTACAGTTATATCTACATATATATGTAGATATATAGTAGTTAAGAACTGCTATCCTTCTTATATCTATTTTCTAATTAAAGTTCCCTTTTCTGAAATTCAATAAGAAGTGATGTGATTACTGTGGGGGAATCCTCTCCTCTGCTTTTGGTAAACATTTTGGTTTTTCCCTCAAACTAAGACAATGTGGATTCTCAAACTGCTGAAAGATTAAACTTAGAATTTTAAATTGTGCCAAGGCAGAGGCACGGAAAATGTTAACAGTCAACTTTAATATTTTCTTTCCATTAGTTTATTTACTTGAAGCTAATATGAAATATTGCATCTGTCTGATCAAGGGAGATGTTTTACATAAATAAATACATTCTAGAAAATATATGAAATTATGTAAAAACATGTTAAACTTTATATGCTTAAATACCAAAAATTTAGGAACATATCATAAATTATTAAACTGGGGGAACTGTGACTGTGAAGGTTTGATACAAATCTTCCCTGGTAACAGACGTAACTAGGAAGGGGCTTGTCTCCCAGGTATTCCTCACCTATTGTTTTCCCCTCCCACATGACAAGGGAGGATATGAGACAGGGAGATAGGAAGTGGGCGGTTCTTCTGTTCTCAGCGAGGGTTGGGAGCAAGGAGGTTTTGCTGCTCTCGGTCCTTATTGGATCCACACGGAAGATTGGAGAGAGGGTGTGAATGAGTGGGCATGAGAGAGGGAGCTGGCTTTCTTCTGAGGGTTGTTAGTAAGATTGTATTGTACTGGTTTACTTGTGGGGTGGGTGAGGGTGTTTGGTACCCATTGCTTCTGTTTTGTCCCTTTGTTGTCCTGTTTCCCCCTTCCCTTTTCCCTTCCTTTTCCCTTTTCCTATTGTGGGTGCAGATTGTATACATATAATTGTAAACATTTAGAAACATACACATATATCCTGACTTAGTTTTTCTCAAGTTTTTTTCCCCTTTTCCTTTTCTCCTCTTTGAGGAATGGAGGGAGAAGGAGAGCAGCTCGGGGCTGGGAAACCAAAACAAAACCAAGACAGTGACTCTGATTTATTGGAAACTATTCAAGAATGCACACAGATTTTTCTTCCCTGGGGAAATTTCTCCCCATTTTACAATATCTCGATGTTTTCCAAATATCAGTGACTCTTTTCTGAGAGTTCTGTGCATCTACGGAGGCAGCCAGACTTCTGTCACCAAAACTGCCCTCCAACTCAAAGTGCCAGACTTAAAATACCTGCAGATATATTTCCATAATCTAGCCCTGTTATAGTATTTTATGTATGCATCCTAAACTCAACTTCTATCTGCGTTCATTCAGAGAGAAGGGAAGGCTCCTGTTAAAGTATAAGGATGGTCACCTCACAAACAGCAACAGAGACAAGGCTGAGGTGTTTAAGGCTTTCTTTACCTCTGTTGTTAACACGGATGACAGACCAAGGGGGTTTCAGTGCCCTGAGCTGGAGGACCATGGCTGCAAGAATGACCGGCTCCCTATTGAACATGACCATGGGTGGGATCTGCTGCTCCAGGTGGATCACTACAAATCTGTGGGGCCTGATGACTTTCATCTGAGAATTCTCGAAATGCTGGCTGATACCATTGGAAAACCTGGTGATTTTGGAGCAGTCCTGGCATTTGGAGAGGTCCCAGTTGACCGGAAGCTGGTGAATGTTTCCCCTATTTTCAGGAAGAACAAGAAGGAGGGCCTTGGAAACTACAGGTCTGTGATTTTCACTTCAGTGCCTGGTAAAATCCTGGTAAAGATTATTCTGGGAGGTATTGAAAAACACCTGGGGAACAATGCAATCATCAGTCACCGCCAGTAAGGCTTCATGAGGAGAAAGTACTGATTGTTGAACCTGATAATATCCTTCTATAACAGGGTCACCCACTTAGCTGACCAAGGAAAGCCAGTAGATGTAATCTTTTTCAAGCAAAGCTTTTGATACTGTCTCTCACAATATTCTGCTGGACAAAATGTCCAGCAAACAGCTGGATAAAAACATCATGCGGTAGGTGAACAATGGGCTCATGGGTTGGGCACAAAGAGCCATAGTGAATGGTGTGACATTGGGCTGATGACCTGTTGCTAATGGGGTTCCACAGTGCTCCATCTTCAGCTCACTTCTCTTCAGCATCTTCATTAACCACTTGGATGCAGGATTCAAAAGAAGTTTCCCAATGACACTAAATTAGGAGAAGCTGTTGATTCCCTTAAAGGCAAGGAACCCTGCAGAGAGACCTTGACTAGAGAGTTGGGCAATCACCAACCATATGAAGTTTAACAAGGGCAAATGCCAGATTCTGCACCTGGGGTAGGGAAACCCTAGTTGTGTATGTAGACTAGGAAACAAGTGACTGAAGAGAAGTGCTGTGGATAGGGATTTGGGGGTCCTGATCATTTACTATGAGTCAGCAGTGCCCTGACAGCCAGGAGGGCCAACCGTGTCCTGGGGGGCACCAGGCACAGCATGGTGAGCCAGTCAAGGGAGGGGATTGTCCCACTCTGTTCTGCATGGGGCAACCTCACCTTGAATATTGTGTGCAGTTTGGGGCACCACAGTATAAGATAGATATTGGGCTATTAGAGTCTAAAGGAGGGCAACAAAGATGGTGAAGGGTCTTGAGGGGAAGCTGTATGAGGAGTGTCTGAGGTCACGTAGTCTGTTCAGCCTGGAGAACAGGAGATTTCAGGGAGACCTCATTGTAGTCTTCAACATCCTCATGAGGACAAGAGGAAGGGCAAGTACAGATCTCTCCTCTCTTATGACCAGCAACAGGACCCAAAGGAAATACCATGAAGCTGAATCAGGGGAGGTTTAGGTTGGATATCAGAAAAAGTTTTTCACTCAGAGCGTGGTTGAGCACCAGTACAGCTCCCCAGTGAAGTGGTCACAGCACGAAGACTGAGCTCAAGAAGCATTTGAAAAATGCTCTCAGGAATGTGGTATGGTTTTGTGCTGGAGTTGACTCAATGATCTTGATAAGTCCCTTCCAACTCATCATATTCTATAGTTCTATGAAATTATAATTAATACCAGCTGATTTATGATTCAACTTTTGTTTAATTTCTGAAATGAAATTCAGATCCCTAGACTGTGACCATAAACTCCAGGTTTATGTTTCTTCTATGACATCAGAGGAGTCACAATTAACAGTCACTTTGGAAGCACTGGTTTAAATGACTTGCTCAGAAGCACATGAGAAGTATTTTATAGCATCAGACTCAACTCTGGAGCATGGTATACCCTTCTCTCCTTCCTTGTCCATTTTCCAAACTGTACAACATAGTACCTCAGAGATTGTAGGGTACGTAGGCTTACTTGCAAAAGTAGACTCCTCTATTACCCAAAACCATAATTTCTTCTTCTTCCTTTTGAGCCTGGGCCTTGAAGTGTGTGTGGAGATTCCTCCCTTGAATGGGGACACCCCTCAAGCCTGAACGAAAGAGATTTGCCTATGATCATTGGTATGGGGGAGTAACATCAATCTCTTATTAATAAATGGTTTACTAACTTTTATAATATTATTTTAGTATAATTGTTTCAATATTGTTCATATGGTGCACTATACTATACTACAGTAGTAGTTATAGCTCCTATACTATGTAGAAAATAATTCTGATTGAGATATTTTTGTCTAATTATCATAACAAATAATTTATATTTATAGAAATATATCTGGTTTACTATCCTTCATCCCACAAAGTTGTATAAAGGTTCAGTTACACCTATATAAACATTTAGACATGAAGTGCTGACGAAGTCTGGAGCTAAGATTGGATGCAGCTGCACCTGGACTTCTCTTTGAGAAGGAGTTTAGAAAGCAAGGGAGTCCTTTCTACATCTTGTGACTCACCTGGAGGGCTTCTCTAAAAAACTTTGTCTTATGCTCTCATCCTGCTGGCAACAGTGGATGACTGAGACCACGCCATTCTTGGAAGGAATAATTACAGAGTAAATTTGTTTGTCCTTGGTAGGCTCACTGTTGCATTTACAGTTTTCCAAGAATTTAGCTATCCTTCTACTGAATGTTGCTTAAGGAGTGCATCTTTACCTTTCAGAAGCACTATGGCTTGAGCCGCTGCTGTTGGCCTTTCTTAATGGGAACAGGAAATGTCTCTCTCATTTCAGAACTGTTCTTGAACAGGGTTCAAGTTATTTCCTGTGCTGGTTTAAAGGTAAACTGGCAGGAGAAATGAACCCATCACAGGAGAGATTATAAGCAAGCATTACAATTTAATAAAAAATATTACAATAAATACAATGACACAAAGAGAAATTGCTTTTAACCCACAAAACCCATAGTTTAACCCAGTGCCCTGAGGCACAAACACAAAGGGGTTTTGTTAGCCCCTGTACTGAGCCCCACGTGGTTCCCCTGAGTCCAAAGCAAAAGGAGGTAAAAGAACTTGTTGATGAAGATGATGCTTGCAGTCTGGTTAAGAGTGGTGTTTGCAGTCTGATCGAGAATGTTGGCCTTCTCCTGTTGAGGTTCTGGTCCTCCTTTCGGTCTGACAAATGGTTTCCCAAGGTCTTCAAACCCCAAGATTATGTACCCTCTGTGCCAGGTGGGAGCACCCAGTCCCTCCCCCAGGGCAGAGAGTTACACAATGTCTCTGTGAGTTGGGGTATTTGGAATCATTGATGACCCATTAGCAGACATGCGCCCTCAGGCTGGATGTGAAGGTGCTAACAACTCCCTGGAGGGGAGCTATCACAGCTCTTATCTCACAGATGTCTTTCACACCCAGCTTACATCCTGAGTAGTCAGGTGTGCCTTGGGCAGCTGCTGCAAATGGTCCATTGTTCTTGGGAAATGAATAGAGAGTGTAGAATACATAGCTTTGATCATCCACACAGTGATAACCTGGTCCCACCTGCTAAACTAGGACATTTCCTCAAATAATGAAGGTTGTTTCTTCCGAATTAAATGCTTAAACTACTGACAAACCATTGTATTTTTTCATGTTTGATATTGGAAAATGCTAAACAATTTCGCTGAAGCTTTTAAAATATTTAAGGTGAGTCCTGAACCATGTAGTTTTCCTCTTTGCTGGTTCAGGTTGGACAAGCTAATGTGAAACTGAAAATCAGGTCTCAGAATGATAAATATTACTATGGTTTGTGAATGTTTTCTCAAAGAACAAAGAAGTATCTCTTTTTCCTGGCCATTAATTTTTTGTCATTTGACCTGAAGCCTATCAATGATTCTATGAGGAATACAGACCTACTTCCGGCCCCAAATGTCTGTGGATCCCTAGACAGTAACTTGGCACTTTCTCCTTTCTGGGGGCAACGGTAAAGGAGGGCACCTGCTTTACCAATCCTTTGTAGAACCACAGGAGAATCTGAAAGCAGAACAGGTTTTGTCCTCACTATTCCGCTTGAATAGGGTGCAGAAAGAAACATAATCTGTATGTTATCCCATTTGCATGAGCTCCCACAAAACATCTGCTGCAAGGTGAAAAAGTGCTTGGCTTTTAAAAGCTGGACCGCAAGTACACTAATGGTTACAAAAAAAATCCCAAGATGTTTTGCCAATACCTCAAAATACCTAATTGGAGATTAAAATATAGTAAGTGAATTCATTAGAAGTCAAGTGTACTGGCCATTTGTCTTGGGTTGAGCTGGCAAAACGCCAAGTGTCCAAGACAGAGTGAAAAAGAAAGAGAAGGCAGAGGGAAAAAAAACTCCAAACGAAGTTTATGCTGAAACTAACTACATGTATTTATACAGAAAAGAGAAAATTAAGAGAAAACTACAATATAACACACACTTATACAAGTTATATATAACAAGAAATAACCTCCCACTCCCCAATTAATACAAAGTATATTACTCTAGATTCATAAGCACTCTAAAAGANTTACTCTGGAAGAAAAGGTCATTTTATCGGGCAATTGTAGGTCACACCGATAAATTTTTCTTTTTTAAGGTAGTACTTAAAATCTCATGTCTTTGATGAGATGTTATAAATGTCATTTTGTTTTCAGTTTTCCAATCTATGTTATGATACTTTTGTATTGGTTTGGGGTTTTGGAGGTGGTGGTGGGTTTTTTCTTTCATTAAAAAAAAAAAGGAAGAAAAGAAAGAAGAGAACAAGAGTACCTCAGAAAGAAATTCCTATCTAAGTAACTAGGAAAAGAAGAGATGCCCATAGATTTGTATAACCAAAAGAGGTAAGAACATAAATAAAAAGTCAATACACATCATAACCCTGAACACTCAACATGAAGATATGGGACAGCTGCAGTTTCTTAAAGCATAAATGATATTAAGGTATGTGACAAATCTGTGCTAAATCTTGAAGTATACTTCATACTGTGACTTCTCTCCTTCTAAAAATAATAAAAACAGAGAACAAATTTTGAAGGTTTTAACTTCAGTCCTGATCTTCTTTCACTGAAATACAGAATAGTTCAAACACTGTGTGATGTGATTTACTTTTCTTTTATGAAAGGCATTATAGAAATATCATTCCATTGTATCTTATTGTATTTAAGAGTTAACTACTGTAGTACAGTCACAAGAATGAATATATGTACTGTGATCAACCCCATCAATTACTACTCATCAGAAAATAATGGAAAGCACACTTCAGACAAGAGATTTGAAGACAAAGGAATAAACACATTATTTAAAAATGGTTTGCATTTAATCCTAGATTTTTTTCCCATTCTAGCATAACCTTATACTACAGTATTTTTTTAAAATAATAACAGCCTTTCAATTAAATGCTGCAATCAGTATGCCACAAGCCATTTCTTTCTTTCATAGGTGGAGTTAGCAGCTCCAACATTCAATTGACCTGTTTCCAAATAATCTACAGGAAAGAAATGAAGATTAAGTCCTCTAACAAGAGCAGCTTTCACAGTGTAGCATACAAAGAGAAGGATTCGGTAAAAAGATGAGAGGGCAAGCCGCATTGTGCTGGCTCACTTAAATCTTATTTCCAATTCACTAAATGTGTTATTTGACTTGGCAAGTGAGCTGGTATGTGTATTAGATCAGCAGGGAGCCTAATCAAGAAGATGCCAAGTTTGCTGCAGTCCCTCTGTGCAGCATTAGCCTCAACTAGTGACCTTAAGCAAAGTGGGTGGTTGAACCCAAAAGAGAATAGCATTAACTTTTACTTGAAGTTCAGCCTGATTTGAAGTCTCCCTTTGTGTGTTATTAAAAAAAAATGCAAAAGGCATTCAACAGAACTGAATATAGTCTGCTCAGCACCATCTTCACATGCAAGGCTTTATGGAAGCCTGCTTCGAATAATGCTGACACATGCAAAAGAAATGAAAAGCATTAACTCAGCTAAGGCACTTGATTTTGCAGCTGCAGAACAATACACTTTGTAACACAGTAACTTGAAGTTGGGGTGGTATTTTTGTTTGTTTTCATTTGGTTTGTTTGGTTTTTTTTTAATCCAGATAAACTACTAATTTGTTAATTGTCCCCAGAATTATTTTCAAATATTAAATACTTATTAAATAAAAACAAAATTGATATGCAACACTATTTTTAATACCCTCATTTTGCAAACAATTTGGTGTACACATTTTTTAAGTATTTTCTGCATTTATGGATTCAGAAAGAATAATGTAAGCCTTCCATTTCCAGCTTTTCTGAACTATGTAATATTTAGTCCCTTCGTCTTGGAAAAAAATAACATTCCAAATAAGTATGTATTTTTGTCTTAAAAATACTTAAGAGAAAACACTGGTTTTATACATGTTAAGAGATAAAGTTTTTAAATATTTATTATTTTGACAATTTGGTCTTTCTGTAATTTCTCACTCTAATTTAAGGTTGTTGCTGTACTTGTAAGCTGTTGTTCATTACCTCTGTTTCCAGTAACATCAAAGTTTATGTAAACACCACTTAAAATAATGGTTTTATCAATTTTTTTTGCATTTTTATAGCATTGCTTTCTCTGCAATGCTTTTTAAGGTTGAAGATGTGGCTAAGAGAAATTATTCTCAAAGTACATTGAATAAATAATGTTAGTGGGCTCCTCTTATAAACTAAATGTTTTCATTGTATTCCCAATCTTATTTTTACTATTTCCAAGTTTTTTAGATAAGTAGCAGAATCAGTTTAGTGTCTGTTTCTCCATCAAGGATGTTTCTGTATCTCTACCAAAAATTAGCTATTCATTAACATCTACTTTTCAGTATTTACATATATATGTGTATAAATATATATATTCATTATGTGTATAAATTTCTTCTCACTTAGTTCTAGAAAATTCTTTAGCTTTCCAATCCAGATGAATAAAGAGAAATTAATGGAAAAAAGTATTATTTTCAAGGGCTGAAATAGTTTTCGACTGCTTGTGCACAGCTCTGTCCCTGTTGTGTATGGGACCTGCATTTCAAATTTCATTTTAGCTGTGACCTGAGCATGTCCTGTCCCTTGCTCTCTCCATCAGGGATATGACACGAAGGACAGCAGCATCACATTCAGCTCTTTATTATGTTATTAAATTGTACCAGCTTTTACTGTCCAGTATTCCTCCACAACCACAACAGTGAAAACTGGATTTGCTGGGCAGAAAGCACCCCTGGGGAAATATATATATAAGGTCTTCCACTCAATGACAAATAACAGGTTAAGTATGAAGATACAAAATGTAATCTGTTTTCCTAATAGATTATAATAATATAATAACTTCTCTCACTGTGTTGTGAACATCCAGGGAAAAAAAAATCAATTTTTCCCCATACTTGCAGGAATAGCTTATCAGAAACAATAATTAGTAAATAATTAACAGTATTTCAGAGAATTTCACAAACTTTTATAAACATTGTTTATAGAGCCTCAGATGTTCTGTAAACAATTTAAAGGCACATCCATAATCTCTACCCCTGGTCCTCTTGGGCCAGGTTATCAGCTTTAACATTGCAATGAACTTCTCTCCTTGTCCCCAGCCTGGCTGCAACAAAGGGTTTCTGTTAGAGTCCACCATTAGTATAGTCACATGATAGTCCTCCATGGGCTGCACCATGGGCTGCAAGGGAATCTTTGCTGCTTCTGCTCCAGTGTGGGACCCCACCCATGAGAGATAGTCCTCTTTAAATTTCTCCAGCATGGTTCTTTCCCACAGGCTACAATTCCTCACAGACTGCTTCAGTGTGGATCCTTCGTGAGGTCACAAGTCATGCCAGCAAACCTGCTCCAACACAGGCTTCTCACAAAATCACATCCTGCTTCAGGCATCCCCCTGCTCTGGCGTAGGGTCCTCCACAGGCTGCAGTAGATCTCAGCTCCATTATGGACTCACCACACATCACAGTCCCTTCAATTCAAGTTCACACTGGAGTTACAGTACATCCAGTACAGCAGCACAAAAACAGCAGTGATGCCCTGGGCAGCTGCCAGCCCAGGCCACAGTTGTTTTCAAAACATTCCCAGGAACAATTAAGTGAGGTGATAAGCAGTACAGCACTACAGCAAGCAGGAAAACTGAAATGCAACAACTAGCAAGCACTAGAATCTAATAAACAGTCAGGCAAGTAAGTGACATGGCCAGCACAGGGGCTTGTTCATTACTAGCTAAACAGCCTTAGCTATAAATTCAATCTAGTGTATCCCAATCAAATCTGTTCTTATCTCAAATTCTTTTTGTCTCACATTGGGCATCAAAAAAGGACTGATGTCTAGCAACCAAGCCCCATGCACTCACTCACTTGCTCACCAGCAGGACTGGGAAGACAATTAGAAGCGTAAAAGCCAGACAACTCAAGATAAAGACAGTTGCAGAAATTAAGCTGGAAATTAAACTCCAAATAAGCCACACTTCTTCCCCCTCACCCCTTTTGCCAAGAGAATAAAAAAGAAACGGTAACAGCACTAACATTAATAACAAAAGTATACAAAAAGAGAAGGTACTTTACACACAGAAGGTGTTCACCACCTGAGCTTAGTTCTGCATAGCTTTCCAAGACAAATACAGGATGGTGGACGAACCCCACAGCCAGCACTCCCCATCCCTGAGCCTAAGACAATGGAAAACAATGACAGACAAATCCCCAAAAGCCAGATCACTCATGTTTCACTGCACCACCACTTCTGACTGCTCAGTGGGCTCAACTTGGATTTGGCTTGGGCTCAGCTCCTCTTGTCTTGTTTCCACCCCTGCTGTATTCCATGTGGCTCCTTCCTGCACCAGTGCCATGCCACTAAGGCCTTGGTTCTATGCAGCGTCACTGGTTGTATGTTTTTTCTTGGAGCCACTTTTTCTCAGAGACACTTTTTCAGAGATACATTTTCTCACAGCCACATCTCATTGGCATTTGCCAGGTCTTGGAGAACAGGGAGGGGTGTGTGCAGTGCTGGTCCCAAGAGTCCACAGCATTACCACAGCTGGCACTTTCCACCAGCAGAAGACGGAACCAAATGGCACACTTCCTGTGTGTACCTACACTTTTCTTCCCCCCAAAACCATGCCCCCTTGAGTATGACATGGGTGGTGTAGAAGAGCAACCTAAGCATGCACACATAGCTTAAGCTCTCCTCCCTCTCTGCAGCCACCACCTAATAAGGAAAGCAAAAGCCACACACACACAAAGAAAAACACGTAATTCAATGTTACCCATGGGCCAGCAGGCGTTCAGCCATCTCCAGGGGAGCAGAGCCCCATCAAGCGTAAGCGTGATTTTGGAAGAGAAACTCCATCACTCTAAATGTCTCCCCCTTCCTCCTTCTTCTTCCCAGCTTTATATACTGAACATGACATCATATGGTGTGGAATATACCTTTTGTCAGTTTGGGTCACCTGTCTCCTCCCAAACTGCCATGCATCCCCACCTTCCTTGTCAGCATGGTAGTACAAAAAGCAGAAAAGGCCGTGCCTCTGTCTAAGTGCTGCTCAGCAATAAAAAAAAACATCTCTAGATTACCAATATTGCATTCAGCACAAATCCAAAACACAGACCCACACCAGCCACTGAGAAGAAAATTAATTCTACTGCAGCCACAATCAGCACATTCCTCCCCTTACGCCACATAATTTCCATCTTCCTCAGGTTCCGCAGTAGTCAATATAACTTCATTAACTGCCACCCCACTTCCAATTATTTTATATAGCACACAGATATAATTTTCTTAGAGAGAAAATTTAATTTCCCTACAAAGAGAGTGATAGAAAAATGAAATAACTTTTGTCTAAGGACTATGTGGGTACACCATGTAAGCCGCCCTGAATTTGGCTTATATATCTCATCATCATAATCATGGCTAGG
>VWZD01011468.1:0-32096 GCA_013396695.1 Sakesphorus luctuosus
GGGCAGCGCTCGGTAACGGGGGGAAAGGAAAGGGAGGCGCGGGGGGTTTGGGTGGGAATGGACACACACACACATCCAAACACACAGATACACACACACAGGCGAAGTTTTAAAAGTAAACAGAGGAAAAAAAAATTAAATTGCATAACCTCCAATCTTGCAAAACGCGCGGAGGGAGCGGGTCCCGCGGCCCCCAATCCCGGTGGGAAAAGGAGCGGGAGCCGTGCCGGGAATCCTGGGGGGCTGTCACCGGCCCGGCTCCCCCGCTGCACAATAGCCTCATTTTCCAGGTGGCTTCCAGCTCCAAATCCGTTTCCCTCTGTTTACTTTCCGGCCGCATATTTTGTATTTTGTTTATTTCGATCCGCCGATCCCGAATTATTCTCCGCCAAAGAAGCTGGAGGAGTCCGGCTATCCTGCAAGGCTTGCTGTGATCCCTACGTGTGTTTACTTCCACCGTGGGATTAGCATCTCCTAGTGCTTGATTACGGAGAAATTCCCGTCATTTGGGGTATATACGGGCGTCATTTATAAGAAGGAAGGTCATTTAGCGAAGGAAAAATAACGCAGTAAATACATGGGGAACTAACCTTATTTTCTCCTCGAAAATCAGACCCTCCTTCCCAACCGAGCTTGTCGTGCCTTTGCTCCTTAAATTTGTGCCCAGGTGGAGCAGAAAGCAGCCGGCTCTTCATAGATTATATTCCCTGTTATGTAAAATGCACTTGAATGACAAACTGTAGTTTTCCATTAAACCGGTCAGGATATGGGAGGAACTGCAGGTTTTTTATTTGTTTTGACTGACCATTATATTTTGAACTGGTTTGGGCCCCGGCCGTGGTGGTGGTTACATCATGTCATGTGTTGTGTACAGGGCGCTTTGTGCGTCTAAAAATAAGGTGAGGAAAAAGCCTCTTCCTCCAAGGTGGGAAAGTCGGGAAGGACTTGGGGGTGGGTTGGTCGGTCCTGCTGACAGCGGGGGGGGGGGATAAAACATTTTGGGGGGTATTTATTTAAGGTGTGAGGTGTGTCTGTGTGTGCGACTGAACCTCTGCCCTGGGGGGGAATCCAGGGATCTGTTGGTATCGAAGCGTTTTCTCTTTAAAACCATATTTGTCCTTTTTATAGCCTTTGTTTTCATGGAGGAACCTCTGATGCTCTTCCCTGCTTTAGCGTAGCCCTCTTGGATTTCTCTCTTGGCACGGGAACAGCGACGCTGCTCAATCTGATTATATATATATTTTTTTTTCCCCTTTAATTGAAAAGCCTTTTAAATCAGGGAAGGGGGAAGTGAAATAGCGCCGAGCTGGGGGCAGTGAAGGGGAAACTGGGGGATGCCCAGTTTGGTGCTGGGACCAGGATCCTCCCCAGGGCTCAGTTTCCCTCCCCTCCCTCCCAGAAATGGGCGGGATGTTTTTTGGGAGGGAGGGATGGGGATGGTGTTTTTTTTTTTTCTCCCTGTGGCCACACTGCCAAGGTAGCACAGCTGTGTGGGTCTTAATGGATTGATATGCTGCAGGAGCAGTTAATTGTGGAACTTGGTTGTGGTCCTGTTATAGCTGATTTGTAATGATTTAGCAATGAGGATGACTTGTGTTCCCTCCTCAGAGGTGATAAAGCAGCAGATGACCAGGCAGATGTGGCTCTGTGTTTCTCTTATGCCTTCCCCCCGCTATTTTGCTTTTTATTTATTTTTTTCATGTTACATTTCAGTCTCATTTGCTCTGAGAGATCATCCGGTAACCGGAGGGCTGGGGAGGTTCTGACATCACACAAGGCAGGGGCGAAAACTGAGCGTTTCTGTGACCAAAGTCACTTCCTTTTGCCCTGTTTATAACTCATGTTTTGGTGAAGGCCAATGCCATTATCTAAGGAATGCTCGGAACAAAGACTGTCTCTGGAGTTCCAGCACTCCACCCCTCCCTGCTCAGGCTCTGCATATCCTTAGGAGCCTCCAAAGGCTTTTCCAGGCAGGATGAAACTCGGTGTACAGCCAGGTAAAAACCAGGCCTGAGGGTTCTTAGGCCCAGCTCAAGGGAAAGGGTCAAGCTTGGGGAGTGGGAGGAAAGGGCAGGCAGCACTTATTTTGATTTATGGGCCTTCCCGCCACCCCCCTTTCCTATAATTTTCCTTTTCTGGAAAATTATATTTTTCTGTTTTCTGAGAGTAGGTCAGTGCTATCTCTGCCCTGTCCCCATTTAACCTGATTTTTTTTTGCATTTTTTGTTTGTTTTTTACTGGGCTGTGAGAGAATCAGGTGGGCCAGCTTTGGCCTAAACTGGAATTTAATTCCTGGAAGGGTCTCAGGTGGATCAGATAGTGCTCAGACCAAATAATAAGTAAGTTCTGCACGCCTGCTTCTCCTCACAGTGTTTATCCTTCCATTAAAAAGAGCCTCTGGAATGGCAGGTGATCTGA
Source organism: Sakesphorus luctuosus (assembly GCA_013396695.1). Taxonomy (NCBI): domain Eukaryota; kingdom Metazoa; phylum Chordata; class Aves; order Passeriformes; family Thamnophilidae; genus Sakesphorus; species Sakesphorus luctuosus. Next base: position 2,419 of record VWZD01011468.1, read on the forward strand.
GAAGCGCCGTTTCCGCTGCTGCATTTTATAAATACCATGTCCCTGCTCATGACTTCCAGGAATACAATGTCTATCTGGAATGAAAAGCAGCAAAGGCTCGGGCTGAGAATCCTCCCCTGCCTCTTCCAGGCTGCAGTTTTCTGTGACAAATCGTTTAAATTGGAATAAAAGCTTTCTGTTCTTTCTCATCTGGGCCAGGGGTTGTCATACCCAGGTCACCAAGAGTGTGGGTGATGCAGGACTTGGGGAAATATAATTCCATTAAACCCCTGTGCGTGTCCTCATCAGCTGAGTCCAGTTTTTGGAAGAGCAGAGTTTGGAGAAGATCCTGTTTAGGTTTTTCAAAGAAAGTTAGAAAATCAGTGTGGATCTGCCCTGCCACGAGGTGCTGTCAGCAGGGATAACCAGTTTGGATAACCACGGGGTAACTCAGTTTGGAGAGTGAGACAGATGGAGAAATGGGATATGTGAATAGCTGGGAAGGCTCAGTTCTGGAGAGCTGAGTTTTTTGGCAGTGTAGAATCAGAATTTAGTGATGAAACTGTGCTGTTTATCTGATAAAAGGAGGATAAATTGTTAACAAAGATGAAACTTGAGGGGAAATGGGAGTAGCTGTCAGCCTGAGCAGGCCTCGTCCTCATCTGGGCCCGAGTTTATCTCCTGCTGCAAACTTAATTTTTTTTCAGTTTCAGTGGAAAGAAAAGTTTAATTGAAATACATATTTCTGTCTCAGGAGCTGTTTCAGGCCTCAGAGGCCTTAGCCGAAGGTGGACCTCAAAGATTTCTCATTTCCAGCTCTATCAAACGTTGGGAAATGTGTCTCTGAAATCTTTATAACTTCCTGTCGAGGTCTGCAGCGACAGAGGATGTGATGGGGAGGTTACTGTGAAGCTGCCAAGGCACTAAATGAGGGAGAGCCAACCCAGCTCAGGCTTTAATTACAGCTGTAAAAAGAAACTTGTGATGTGTGAGTGAACATCACCTTCTGTTAAACAAGTGTGTCTGTTCTGGAGCTCGTGTCATCTTGTTTTCAGCTGCTGCTGTTGTGGGTTGTGCTCCCTCCTGCGAGATGCAGGGAGCAATAAGGGCTGGGATCTGCAGTCAGCTGAGCAGATGTGTCATGGGGAAGGAACCGGGAGCTGAACTCCAGGCAGAGGGAAGGATTTAAACTCAGCTGGAGATGAGGCTGCCAGATTGGGCAGGGATCTGGTGATTTGGGACACTTCATTCTGCTGCTCTCTGGGCTTTATTCCCTCCTCCAGACATGGCCAGTTATCCCAAGGCACTCCAAAGGACTTTCTGTACTGACAGTCTGTGCCTTGTTCTACAACATTAAGTATGAAATATGAAGTATTAAGTTGGTGCCACTGATGGGGCAGGGGGGGAGTTAAAAGTTTGGGGAACAGTCATTTGCTTTTGAGCAGAGGTTGGTGTGAGTGCACCTCGTGAATGAAAATATGTCTTTAAAATTAAAAGGCAATCCTGTTTTTTGTTTAACTTGCTCCCCGAGTCCTGAGTTCAGTTTTTCATATTTCCTGGGCAACGTGCCCAGATTATGCGAAAGAAAAACAAAATCTCTCTGATACTGGATGGGGGAGACCCGGATTCCACAATTAAAGCTTTTTTATTATATTTAATTTTTTTATTTTTGACTCTGACAGGCTGCTGCTGCTTTCTCCAAATGTCCCATTGTTGTTCTTTAAGCCACATTCCTTTTAATGTGACTCTAAACAGCAACTTCGTTCTGAAGAGTAACTTCCCAGCAATGGGTATTTTTATCTCCAGACACTTCATTTTCCACTTGAAGGAGTTTGTGCCTGGGATTATTCACCTTTCCAGACTTTTGTTTGGGGACATGACAGTTAATGTTGCTTTGTGGCTTTTGTTTGTCTTTCTGACATCATATTGATGAAACCTCCTTTACCTCAGATGATGCAATTGATTTGGTTTATTTATATCCAGTGAGAACTCACAGGCATAAGAGGGAATTATTCTTGCAGGAGGAGACCTCAGTTACTTCTCAGAGTTGACCAAACCCTGCCACTTGTGTGGACCAGCAAGTGGAAACAGCAGCAGCTTTTGGTTTAGCCTTAAAGGCTTCTGATTGGAAACAAATAAAAGTGGAACTCAGCACTGTTTCTTAATATTTCTGGCATGTTCTTACTATTAAAATTGTTATTTTCCCAGGGAGATTGATACAAGTCACTAGTGTTAATAGATATGGGAGGTACTTGTGTGTGTATTGTAAAAATCTGTGCTTCTTGTGTATGTTCTTCACCTTTTTTTGAAATTAATATTAAACCCCAGCCTGTTTCTCAAATGTGGGTCAGTGTAAGCACAGTCTGCACGTGATAACTGGCTTATCAATAAGGTGATCGTCCTGCACTTGCCTGTCACGTTCCCTTAATTAAAGCTCTGAGAGTTGCTTCTCATGTAAATCTCTTTCTAAATTGGTAAACATCTGTCCTGCAACTGGAAAATGCTGAAAGGTGGTAACAAAAGGAGATCTGGGTGTAATTTTGATAGATGGACATTGTGAATGTGGACTTAGAGGGTTCAAGGAGTGAGTTGTTGTTGTGTGGTGTTACCTGCTGAGGTTGGAAGCACAACTGATGTGTTTTACTTGCAAAATGAAGGGTAAAGGGATTTTATTTTAGCAAGGTTGTTGGGGTTTTTTTCCTGTGTTTTGTTTGTTTTGTTTTTTTTTTACTTGTAACCACACGAAGAACTGACTGCGCTCTTGATTTGTAGTGGGGGAGGAGAGGGGAAGTGGGAATTGGTAGAATACTCACTTCCTTCAGGGTAACGTTGCTTTTATTGCTTGTAAAAGCACCTCTGTGTACATCAGGAAATGGGTGTTGGGCAGGACAGAGCCGTGGGGTGAAGGGCTTTGAGGTGGTCGTGTTGTTACCTGGGGAAACAGGCACTGAGCACTGAGGTGATTTGTCCTTCCATCACCTCTTCTGCCTTCACTCCTTGTGCCAGTTGTAGGAACTCAGCACTGTCTAGAACTACCTGAAGGGAAGTTGTGGCCAGGTGGGGGTTGGTCTCTTCTCCCAGGCACTCAGCAATAGGACAAGGGGGCACGGGGGGCTGAAGCTCTGCCAGGGGAAATTGAAGTTGGAGATGAGGTAGAAATTCTTTGCAGAGAGAGTGCTCAGGCATTGGAATGGGCTGCCCAGAGAGGGGGTGGATTCCCCATCCCTGGAGGTTTTTCAAGTGAGCTTGGCCTTGGCACTGAGTGCCATGATCTGGTGACGGGACTGGAGTTGGCCCAAGGGTTGGACTTGATGATCTCGGAGGTCTTTTCCAACCCAATCCATTCTATGATTCTGTGCTTCTGTGGATGTGGCACTGAGTGAGAATCCACCATGTCTCGATCCAGCCCTACTGTGATCACCAGCCCAGGGCACTTCTTGCCCTGGGCTGGTGATCACAGTGGGGTTGGATCAAGGGTTGGACTTGCTGATCTCTGAGGTCTTTTCCAACCCAATCCATTCTATGATTCTGTGAAAAGGGGGATGTGCCCAGGTGGGTTTGGGTGAGGAGACCTGGGGAATTAAAGAGGCTTTGCAGCAGCTCAGAGCAGCAGTCCGTGTGAGATTTGAAACCAGGCAGTAGGGGCAGAAATTCGGGTGTAATGTCAAGGATTTAAAGTGTAATTCAGGGAATATAAATAAGTGTGTGTCCCTAAGCAGTGGTGGGAGGGATTGCAGGCAGAGGTGATGCAGCCAGGTGGGTGCAGAGCTCGGTGGTCTGAGCAGGGTGGTTGTGGTTGGTTAAAACTTGGTTGTAATAATGCCAAGGTCATGAGTTCAATCCCCTGTGTGGGCCATTGGCTTAAGAGTTGGACTCGATGATCCTTGTGGGTCCCTTCCTACTCAGAATAGTCTGGGGTTCTGTGGTGGTCATGTTGTCTGAGAGGAGACCTGCTGGTGGGAGAGCATGGAGACCCCTTCCAGAGGACAACTAGACAATTACCTCCCATGTGGGGTCCTCAGAACTCCCTGATCATCTCATGAACCTCACTGGCAGCACAGGTGCCTGGTCTCTCCCCAGGGAGAAACTCCTGGCACAAAGATTTCAGCGAGCCAAAACTTCCTGCCTTCCTTTCGGGCTTATTTCCTGAGGGATTGCACAAAATCATGTGCTTGTAAAGGCAGTTCTGCATTCGAGGTCTGACTGTAGAACTGGGTTTTAGGAGCAGACAGTCTTGAATAAGTCAGCAAGTGAAGGATTGTTTTCAGGGTGTCATGACCTGGGGTATAGTGTGACTGACTGGGCATGTTCCTCCTGCCTTCTCCAACTCCCAGTGTTGCCTGGACCTTATTCCCACTCTTCCCTCTGTCTCTAAAAAGTTTGAATGCTGGTGTGGTTGATGTGGAGTTGTGTGTGAAGCTCCCTGAGTGGTCCTGGTGGCTTCCCTGCCTCAGTGGCCTCTGGTGCACTCGTTGGGAAGTGAGGGAAGATGGGCGAGTTGTTACCCTGTTTCACCTGCTTGCTGGAGCCTTTCATCTCTGCTCTGTTAATTACTGCTAACTGCTCTGGCAGTGCTCTAGTTTTACAGGGAAAATGAGCAGCATTCATTCAGGATTATCATCTAAAGACACACTGGAAACACCACCACGTTGGCCTTCCAGAAGCAGCTCCTCTTGGATCTTCCCAAGTGAAGTCCAGCACAAGGGTTGTGGTAGGGCTGGAGCTCCACCAGGGCCAGTGTGCCTTGGTGGTGGGACTGGAGCACTGTCCAGTTGCTCTGGCTGTTGACTCCCAGCAGGAATTCTGTTGTAGGAGAAGCCTCTTGGTCCTGCACGTGTCACCTCCAGTGGTGGGAATTGTCAACCCTTGGCAGGGAAACACTGAAAAAACGGACCTGTGAGTGTTCACATTGATCTGTTACTACTGATGGGTGACAGCAGTTTGGGTACAACTTCCCTGTGTGGTTTGAGTCCCAAAGGGGGACAAAAAAAAATCTGGGATAATTCTTGGAATTACTGTCAGAATTATCAGAATGCCTTGAAATTCCCTCAGACTGTGTGAATGACCTTCCCTTTCCATTCCATAACCTTCCAAACTATTCTTTGTTCCTCCTTCCTCAGAGATGCCTTCCCCCCCTCTCTGCTCCCATTCCCTGCTGAGGAAATTCCTGTTAAGTGTAATATGGCTTTAATAACCCAGATTTACAAACAGAGGGAGGGAATGTGCTTACAAATGTTCCTTAATGTTTTTTCCAGGGGTTGTTCATAAAAGTAGAGATCTAATTCAGTGTTAGAGAAGCCAGTGCTGTCCAGCACGCAGAGAGTTTATAAGGACTTAAAATAAAAAAAATAGCCCCAATAACTTTTGGAGGTCATCTTTAAGCTACTAGAACAAAGCCTTATTCTTGGGGGAGGCTTTCCAGGCTTCCAAAGTATTTTAAATGCTGTCCACCCAACGAAAAGTGGAGCCAAGGAGGTTTGGAGTAGCTTAGCAGGAGGATTTTCTGTTTTCAAGTGAGTTTGCTAACCCAGAGGAAAAGGAAAACTGGAAGTTTTGCTTCCATTTTCCACTTCTGTTAATTTAACTGAAGTCGATGACCTACAAATTTAGGTCATCCCCTAAAACTCTTCAGCCTGGCCAAGCTCCTGGGTGACTGCAGTCTATACAAATACATTCTTAAAGAATCATTTAGTACCAAGTGGGGGTTTTCTGCTCCTTTTGCAGCTGGGAGTTTCCAAAGCCACTCTGGTGAGGCGAGCCCAGCTCTGGAATTCTGCCTGGAAGGGAAACCCACGTGGGTCTGCAGAACCAGGGGCACCCCTTGGGGCCAGTCATTGCTGGTGTGAGTGTGTCCAGTGAAGGTCCTGGAAGGAGGCTGGAGAGGAGGAAGTCTTTATTCTGCCAGTCTTCCTCCCTGCTCTCCCCAGGGTGTCTTAGCTACAAGTGGAAAGTTCCCTGCAAGTTCTTTTTTTTTCCTTTCCTCCCTGAATAGTCATGTTCAGTTTTTATTTGTGGACCCAAGTGATGGCTAAAAGCCATTTTCACTGAGTGTGGCCTAAACCTTTAGACATGCAGATCCCTTTTTTTAGGGGTGTGGGTGGCAGGTAAAGGAGATGAGACCCCACCTGCAGTGCTGCTCCAGCTGTGGGGTCAGCACAGGAGAGACATGGACTTGTCAGGGGGCATCAGGATGATCAGAGGGCTGGAGGAAAGGCTGGGAGAGTTGGGGTTGTTCAGTCTTGGAGAAGGGTCAGGGTGACCTTCCTGGTACCTGAAGGGAGATGATGAGAAAGAGAGAGAGACTGTTTGCCTGGAGTGACAGGACACAGGGAATGGCTTCCCACTGCCTGAGGGCAGGTTAGATGGGATGTTGGGAAGGAATTGTTGGCTGGGAGGGTGGGCAGGCCCTGGCACAGGTGCCCAGAGAAGCTGTGGCTGCCCCAGCCCTGGGAGTGTCCCAGGCCAGGTTGGACAGGGCTTGGAGCTCCCTGGGCTGGTGGGAGGTGTCCCTGCCCATGGCAGGGGTGGCACTGGATGGGCTTTGAGGTCCCTTCCAACCCAAACCATTCTGGGATTCTCTGCCTGGATAGATCTGTATTTTGGACCTGGTGAGGAGCCAGCCAGTTGACCAAACATGCATAGTCATGGGAAGCCACACAGAGCAGATACTTTTGAGTATGTCCTGTGATCCTTCCCCCCATGGGAATGTGGGTTTGTTTCTTTAGCTCATCTCTGACTTCTCACAGAAATTCAGGTTTTAGTACTTGGTGTTTTTCAGCCCTCGTGTCTGTCTGTGGCCCCTGTTGTGGGGGAAAGCACCTGGGCTGACACTGGGGAGCAACTGCAGAGCAGCTGGATGAGGCTGAAAACAAAACTGGCTGGGAAATTTTCTTTTTTCAGCATATTAAAACTTCAACTAGGCCTCGCTTTTCCTGTAAAGTGGTGTATTAATTTGGTCACTGGGGTGTGTTAATGCACAGCTACAACAAGCTTATGCAAATTTATGTGAAATTAGAGGATTGGCATATCAGGCAAGAGATCAGGGCAACTTCTCATTATTAAATTGGCATTGAAATGTCTTATGAAGATGCTAAATAATTTCAGCAGTAAAGGAAAATAAAGAACTCTTGCTCTGGCAGCACAGCTTGTGCTGAGGGTCATTTGAGTGCAATTAAAAAAGGTGTTTAAAAACCCCTTTAGTGGTAAAGAAGGAGGGTGTATGACCAGATAACTGAAGGTGGGTGGAAGATGGTTGCAGTGCACAGGAGAGAAGGGTCTTGGGTTGTTTCTTTTAACTTGTTTACTCTAGAGGAGTTAAGCCCTGGCTTGTTCTGACAGTCAGTGTAGAACTGCTCTGTGTGTGTGTGGGTTAATCTTTATCCAGGCTCTTGAAAGAGAAATGGGAATTGCTAACTCTGGAAATCACCTGGCTCTTTTGGAAATGCACTTCTGGGAAAGGAGGTTTCATATCCACCAGGGAAGTGACTCTCTTCAAATCCAGGGGTTTCAGGGAAGCAGTGGGGTTTCTTTAGCTGCTGGGAGTTTAAGCATATGGAGATTTGTTCCCATCAAGCCCTCTCTGTGTTACATGTTATAGTTCTAATTTGTCATTTTTAACACTCCTGAGCTGGCAGTAGAAGCAGTGAAAGTGTTTCATGGGTACAGCTCAGGGACTTTAATGATGAAGCTGGTGAGCTGCTGGCACTGAGGAATGGGTGTATCCAGGGCCAGCCTCTCCTGGAGGCCTGGAAGGATTCTGCTGTGGATAGACTCAAAGATGGGAAAAGCAGTTACAAACAGGCATTGTAAGAAAGATATCAAGCCATTAGAGAGCATCCAAAGGAGGGTAATGAAGATGGGGAAGGGCCTCTGTGAGACTCTGAGTGCACTTGGTGTGTTCAGCTGGAGATGGGGAGACTAAGGGGAGATCTTATTGCAGGTACAACTTGCTGGGCAGGGGCAGAGGAGGGGCAGGAACTGAGCTCTGCCCTGTGGGACCAGGGACAGCACCCAGGGAATGGCTGGAGCTGTGCCAGGGCAGGGTCAGGTTGGATCTTAGAAAGAGGTTCTTCCCCCAGAGGGTGGTGGGCACTGACCAGGCTCCCCAGGGCAGTGGGCACAGCCCCAAGGCTGCCAGAGCTCCAGGACTGTTTGGATGATGCTCTGAGGGAGAGGGTGGGATTGTTGGGGATGGTCCTGTGCAGGGCTAAGGATTGGACTCGATGATCCTGATAGGTCCCTTCCAACTTGGCATATTCTATGATTAACTTTGGGAGATGCTGAGGACTGACTTGTGTGTTGCTGCTTCTGTTTGTGGCATCCCGAGTGGCCCCGCAGAGCTCCAGGCTGGGGCTCCAGGAGAAGGAACGTGCTGCCTCCATAACTCTCACTGCTGTTGCCCGTCTTCTTTGGTTGATTCTCTCTTAAGTGCAGTGCCTAACTCTGTGTTTTGCTGTCCCCCCTCAGGCTGCCCCCGGGAGAGGCAGTGGGAGGCAGTGGAGCTGGCCTCGGCACCGGGAGAGGCTGGACTTCCCGTCTCTCTGTGCTGAATGGCTGCGATGGCGCCCGCTCTCACTGACGCAGCAGCCGAAGCTCACCACATCCGATTCAAGCTGGCTCCCCCGTCCTCCACCTTGTCGCCTGGCAGTGCCGAGAGCAACGGCAACGCCAACAACATCCTCCTGGCTGCCAACGGCACCAAAAGGAAAGCCATTGCTCCGGAGGATCCCAGTCTAGATTTCCGAAACAACCCGACGAAGGAAGAGCTGGGCAAGCTGCAGCCGCTGGTGGCCTCTTATCTCTGCTCGGATGTAACATCTGTCTCTTCAAAGGAGCCTCTAAAGCTGCAAGGAGTCTTCAACAAGCAGACAGTCCTGAAATCTCACTCTCTCTTATCTCAGTCCTTCTTGAAAACAAGTGATCTGTTGGGGAGGCAACCAGTGTTGGAATTCACTTTGGAGAATCTAAAAACCATGAGTACCAATAGCCAGCCACCCCTCCCGCAAGCGCCTGTGAATGGCTTGGCCAAGAAATTGGCCAAAAGTACCAGTTCAGACCATGAAAACTCTAGTTCTCTGAATGGTGGGAAGTGTGCTCCTCCTTCTGTTGACTATAACACAGGAGGTTCTGAGCTGGGGGACTTGAAGACCGGGTTGACCAATTGCACTCTTCCACACAGAAGCCTTGATGCAGAGCACACGACTCCCTTTAGCAATAACAGCACTGCAAATAAATCATCCCTTAATTCCACAGAGCAGCAGTGGGTGCTCGAGGGCAGCAGTGGAGACACTCGGGTGCCCGGCGTTGGGAATCGCTCCGACTTCGGGAGCAGCAAGTTGGAGGAGCAGAAACCCCCTGTGCTGGCCGGTCCCCACAGCGCCCTGGACTCCGAGATGAGGACGAGGGCGCTGCTCCGGCGGCAGGCGGACATCGAGAGCAGAGCCCGCAGGCTGCAGAAACGCTTGCAGGTGGTGCAGGCAAAGCAGGTGGAGAGGCACATCCAGCAGCAGCTTGGTGGCTTCTTGGAGAAAACCCTGAACAAGCTTCCAGCTTTGGACCCCCTGAGGCATCGGAGCCAGCTGATGTTGACCAGGAAAGCAGAGGCAGCCTTGAGGAAAGCTGCGAGCGAGACGGCGGCTTCAGAAGGGCTGAGCAACTTCCTGAAGAGCGACTCGATCTCGGAGGAGCTGGAGAGGTTCACGGCCAGTGGAATGGCCAACTTGAGATCCAGCGAACAGGCGTTTGACTCGGATGTCACTGAGAGCAGCTCGGGAGGAGAGTCAGACGTGGAGGAGGAGGAACTGACCAAAGCAGACCCACAGCAACCCCATGTACCCCTGTGAGTAGCACTCATGCTTGGTTACTTCTGGTGATGGGGAGCAAGGTGGGATTGTGAGTTTCATACAAATGCTCAATTTTTGATGGTCTCGGATCAAAGAATTGTTAAAACTACTGTGGTGTGATTTGGAGTGTGTGCAGCACTGAAGATAAAATTCCTCATGCACATTGGAAATAATCTTTGGTGTTTGTGGAGCAGCAAGTCCTGGAAATTCTGACTGGCTGGAGTGGTGTGAGCTGCAGGTACAAGCCTGGCAGGCCATAAACGTGTTCTCTCCAGGATCTGTTGGACCTGAGATGAAAAGTTTGCTGTTTAGCAATGGGAATATTTGTTTTAAACCTGTTGTGTAAAGCAAGGCCAGTCTGAATCTTAGAATCTGACAGTGTATTTGTGACTGGGGAATTATTTTATTTGTTAAATGAACTGCCTGGAAAAAAAAATCCTCTGAAAGGATTTGGTCCAAGTGCCAGCAGAAGTGTGAGGTGTGTTCTCCTCTTGAATCTGGGAAATTATTGCTGGGAATTTTCGTCTCTTCTGTGATTTGCATTAAATGATGACAACAGCTTCATAATTATGTTGTTAACTGGATACTGTTTGCATAAGTATTAGGTGTCAGTTTGTGTGTGGAGGAGGAAGATCCTTGTCAAGGCGAAAGGTCTTGAGGCAGGTCAAGGAAGAAGGGAAATTTTTCTTCCAAACCCTAGAATTTTCCAGTATTTTGCACAAATCTCTTAAAAGGCCATATTCTGTGTGTAGTCTGTGTGAAATCTTGCTTGCATCAGTAGATGATCTCTTCCACCCTGATGGACCTATTGAGCCCAGACCTCAATCTGTGAGGTATCGCTACGGTCGACAAAAAGCTCCCTCCCTGCAGCAGGCACAGGGGGCCTGGTTGGAATGCTCATGGCCTTCCATCAGGGCTGGGAATGGTCACCAGGACTTCTGCATTCCTGTTCTGTTCTGGGTTTGTTCAGATCTCTGTGGAGAAATGACTGAGTGCATTGGGGACCTGTTGTCCAGAGTGTGGTGATGGTTGGTCCAGTGCTGGTGACTCAGGTTTTACTGAACTGGGGAGATGTGAGCAGTGTGGCCACTTGGTAACTTCAGAGTGCTCTGAGAACCAGATGTTACAGCTCCTGGATAGACGTTCCAGCTAAATATCACATCATGTTTTGGGGTGGTGGCACAGGATGAATTTCTGCATGTGGAATCTTAGATGTGGCAGGAATTTGGGTTTCTCTCAGTGCAAAGCTGGTAGCTGAGCATGTGATCCCTCCTGGCTGGACATAAAGGGGTTCTTGTGCTGTTAGAAGTGAGAGTTTAGTAACTTTATTCCTGTCCTATAAAATCCACAAGGCTGCTGTTGGGATTACTATTAAAATTGCATTTATAAGTCTTGTAATGGTTATTGGAGGAGACATTTGATTAAAAAATCTGTTCAAAATGATATTCCATTTCCTACATTATGGGTTTCACAGCTTCACGTGCTGTGTAGCAAAGTGAAATTTCTTTGCCACTCCTGCTAATCCCAAGAGGAAGTTCGGCATTCAGAGACACAGATGCGTGAAATTCCTCACTGACTTTTCCGCCCTTTGCTTTAGTCATGCCTGCACGTCCCGAGTACCCTTAAAAAGCCAAAGATTGGAAAGCTAATAAAAAAAGCCTGATCCCTCCATTGTCTCTGGGTTCAGAAGCTGGTGTGTGTGCACACTGGCATCTGGGCCAGGCCCACCAAACCTCGTTTAAAGTTGGTGCCTGTGGGTATTTAGCAAAGAGCAGTCCCAGCGGTGACTGTGTTGTTGGATGAGTGCTCTGACATGGGGCTCCCAGTGCCTGTTGGTGCTTGTTAGAAACTCCAGTCACCCTTAAGAGCTGCTACAAACCTCTGAGTGCATCTCACTCTCATTCTTTTCCAGTAGTGCTCAGAGGCAGGAAGGGGAAGAGCCAAGTTTTCCACTGGAAGCTCCCTCTGGTTGAACAGAGCCATTGTTTGTTGTACATTGGTGTGGATGCAGAGGCTGCTCAAGGAGGGCTGGATTTTGCATCTTTTGCAGAATTTACTTAGTACAAGGAAGGCTTGAACTCTGATTATTTTAATTTTGGTAATGAGACAGAATCACAGAATCAGTTGGGTTGGAAGAGACCTCTGAGATCATCAAGTCCAACCCTTGATCCAACCCCACTGTGATCACCAAATCATGGCACTCAGTGCCACGTCCAGTCTCATCTTGAAAACCTCCAGGGATGGGGAATCCACCCCCATTCTGGGCAGCCCATTCCAATGCCTGAACACTCTCTCTGGAAAGAATTTCTTCCTGATATCCAACCTAAACCTCCCCTGACAGAGCTTAAGCCCCTCTTGTTCTGCTGTTGGTTGCCTGAGAGAAGAGACCAACCCCCACCTGGCTATACCATCCCTTCAGGGAGTTGTAGAGAGTGATAAGCCTCCTGTTCTCCAGGCTAAACACCTCCAGCCTTTCCTGAACATCCTAAGTGTGTAATAGAGATATTCCAAAGCACCTGGATATGTTCCTGTGGAACCTCTGTTGGACTGGATAACCTCCAGAAGTCCCTTCCAACCCTAACTGTGCTGTGATTCTGTGAACTCCTGCCTCATTCCTCACTCACCACCTTGGCTCTCCATTGCCTCTGGGTGCCCCTGACTTCCCCAAAAAACTGCTGCTTCCTTCTAGACCTTCAGTGAGGGTTGTGCTACAAACAGGTACCTCGTAGCCCACTGGCACGGAGTGCCTGTGTCACCAGCTGCCCCTGGATTCAAGCAGGAGCAGGCTAAAGAAACAAAGACTGCTTACATCATGCTTAGATAAGAGCTGACCTTTGAGTTTTTCTGGCGTGGTGGCATTCCAGAATCAGTATCTGGTCAAGGACAGACTTTGAAGCATTTTCTGTTCTGACCTGCCTGATCTCTGCTATGGAGCAGCATCTCCCTGAGGAATTACATCTTTGCAGTGGTGTCAGGGATGGATCAGAACCTGGTGGGTCCTTTTAAAGCAGCCCCAGACCTGCTGCCCAGGAAGGTGCAGTCACTCAGGTGCATAACCAGGCCATGGTGTAATGCATAAACAAAGCAGGGAGGTTTTGTTACACCTTTGGGAAGGGAAGCCTTGCCAGCCATGGGCTTGGTTTGACAAGGGGCTCCTGCTCCTCAGGCAGCCCATGGGGAAGGCAGGTGTGTGCAGGCAGGGCAGGTCCTGCTGAGTCCTTCACAGAATCATAGGATGGATTGGGTTGGAAAAGACCTCCCAGATCATCAAGGCCAACCCTTGGGCCAACTCCCGTCCCTTTACCAGATCATGGCACTCAGTGCCATGGCCAAGCTCACTTGAAAAACCTCCAGGGATGGGGAATCCACCCCCTCTCTGGGCAGCCCATTCCAATCCCTGAGCACTCTCTCTGCAAAGAATTTCTCCCTCATCTCCAACTTCAATTTCCCCTGGCAGAGCTTGAGCCCCCCGTGCCCCCTTGTCCTATTGCTGAGTGCCTGGGAGAAGAGACCAACCCCCAGCTGGCCACAACTTCCCTGATGTGGCACTTCCAGACAGTGCTGAGGTCACCTCTCAGCCTCCTCTTCTCCAGCACAAACACCCCCAGCTCCCTCAGCCTCTCCCCATACTGCACTTTGTCTGCTCTCAGGTTGGTATCACCCAGCTGTGCCCCTCCTGTGTGCTGGTCCAGAAGTGTGAGCAGTGCAGAGGGGGGATCAGGAGAAAGCAGCTTTGCCTCTGCCTGGGGGTGAGGAGGGCAGGTTGGAGCCTCCCCTGTGGAGAATCCCACCTTCTGTGGCTGGAGGCAGCAGCTGTCTGTGACTGAAACCTGTGCAATTTGAAGGGGCCCAATGCCCTTTTGGGATGGGGAGGCCCTGGCACAGGTTGCCCAGAGAAGCTGTGGCTGCCCCATCCCTGGGAGTGTCCGAGGATGGAGCTTGGAGCACCCTGGGCTGGTGGGAGGTGTCCCAGCCCATGGCAGGAGAGGGACTGGATGAGCTTTGAGGTCCCTTCCAACCCAAACCATTCCATGGTTCTGTGCTCCTGTCTGTCAGTGTGGTGGGATCAGGAACTGCTGTTTGTGGAAGGTGGCTTGGAACAGGGTGTGGAATTCCTCCCAGTGCTGGAGGCTGTGGGCTGGAATCTGGCTCAGTGGCCCAGTGATGGTTTAGCAAGTCATCAGAGTTCTGATGTTTCTGTGGCCCTGTGCTAATACATGTCAGTAGGAAATACTTCATGTGGGTTGTGTGTCTTTATAGTAGTTGGTTTTCTCAGGCTGGTTGGTTCTTTGGTCTTGTTGCATTTGCCTGTAGACAAGTTTCTTCAGAATTTGTCAGTTATTTTTGGCTGTGTCGAGCTGCAGTGTGGACATGAGCAGGTGAGTGGTGGGTGATTTAATCTCTAATTCTCTAATCCTCACCTTCAGTCTGTACCATGGAAAACTTTTCTGAAAAGTTAATGAAACCAAATATTTAACTGGGACTTATCTTTTAGCTCAGGTTTCTTATCTGGTAAGTCACTGTTTGGTTGGCAGTGGCTGCTGAGAGGGACCTGAAGTTCCTACTGACCAACTTCCCACCCCACAGCACCTTTTCCAGGGGTCAGGCAGTACCTACAGCGTTCAGTCCTGGTTGTTATTAAGCCTATGGCCACGATACCTTTAATTATTCCCGTGCATTTTAATTATTCTCATTTACTGGTGGGAAATCCGAGCACCTTCTGCACTTTGGTGTTGCAGTGAATCATTTCCCAGCCCTGTGTTGTCTCCTCCCTTCGCTGCGTCACGTTGTGCTGCCGGGATTTCTGAGTTGCTGGGCTTGGAGTAGTAATTAAAGTTTCTCACAAAGAAGTGCTTTTCCCAGCACTAATTTCCAAGCCCTGTGTTGGAGGGGGATGCACGTGGCACTGGCACAGGGGGTTGTTCGAGGGGTGGTCGCAGTTGGTGCATCAGCACTGACTGAGAAATGGGATTGAGAAATTCTGATTTCTCTCCCTCGGTTGTTTTTGAAGCACGATAATAAAGCCTGCACCTCAAGGGCAATTAAATAGTATTTCTTCTATCTGTGACTTCATGGGACTGTAGTTCAGATGGCAAATCCCACACTGTAATTCAGATGGCAAATCCCACGCCGTGGGGACTAAGGAAGCTTTTCCTACTGGTCAAAACCACATTCCACGAAATGATTTATTCATGGCATTCCTAAAAGTTTCTCTCTTAACTCTTTATGACTTTTTCAGTGACCTGCTTGGCTTTTTAGACTATTTTTCTTGCTTACTTCTAACTGTGCTTGTAGGTACTGACAACATCACGATGCTTGACTGTATTTTTCAGCTGTTTCTGAAAACTGGATTGCTGTAATCCACACGTGGGTCTGGAGAGATGTCCCTCAAGCCTTTTTCAGTTGGGAAGAGAGAGCAGATCCTGAAGTGTTCTCGCTTTGCATTTGAAAGCAGAACAATAGAGCAGTTCATTGTTCAAAAATGCTTAATCAGGTGTCGAGTAAGTAGGACACTCCACAGGCCTTTTGCTTCTAAGAAAAGAGGGTGAAGGAGAATAGAGCTGGTTATTTCTCCGAGAGATGCTGGTCATAGTACACTTTTTATAGATAGGAGGGGTGTCTAATGAGCTGTTCCTGGCTTTTATTGGAGCCTTGATCCTCGGGCAGACCTCACTGGAGTGTGGCAGGGAGAGGTGTGGTGGTTTTGGTGTAGGTGCATCCCCAGACTTCAGAAAAGAGTGGGGTTTTTTGGTTGAAATTTATCTTTCTGGCCTGAAATCGTAATTATTTGTGGTCAAGGAGCAGAAGGGAACCATGCCCCATCCCTGGAAGTGTCCAAGGCCAGGCTGGATGGGGCTTGGAGCACCCTGGGCTGGTGGGAGGTGTCCCTACCCATGGCAAGGGATGGAATTGGATGGTCTTTAAGGTCCTCCCAATCCAAACCAGTCTGTGATTCTGTGAACCATCACCTGGTGTTGGGTCATGTGTGAGGAATAACAGTGGGGTTGGGAGCTGGGATCCAAGGAGACATTTGAATTTGGTGTGTGGGGTGTTGATGCAGACAAAGCATCTCTCTGGCAGGTGCCCTCAGTGCTCCTGCAGGGTTTGGGTGGCTCTGTTTGGAGTCAGGTCTTCTCTCCCTCTCTCTCAGGCTGTGCTGGGCTCTGGTGTGTGGAGGATAATGTGGAGGACTGGGAATGATTTGGTGTCTGGCACTGCCAATAAACTGCTCTTTGTCTCTGTAGCCCATACCCAGTGGGGCATCGAGTAAGAACAGGCTGTAGTTCAGATGTTTTAGGACTTGTGGGTGACACTTTGGATAGGGTTGTATAAATATTTACTTTACTTTTCATTGGAAAAAGCCTGTCAGAGCATCTGAAGCAGCACAAAAAAGATGTTTTGGGAAGTTTGTGTTAGAAACCCAGTGTGGGTTAGAAACTCAGTCTGTGAAATTGGTGTTTGAGGGAGGAAAAGGGGCCCTGCTTGGAGCTGATCTCCAGTATTTAAGTCCAATATACCAGTGTGGGGATGGGAAGGGACTGCCATGGTGTTCCAGCAGGGTCTGTGAGCAGCCACAGCTCAGAGCTGTGTTCTGATTTGTGCTTATACTGACACCAGGCAAAAAACTGCTGCGTGGCTGAGACTGGAATTTCTGCATGGCTGAGATTACAACTGGAGCAATGGCAAACGTGGAATCCCTTGAAGAAGGGATTGTAAAGGTGCTCACAGATAATCTCCCTGAAAGATTTGGGGGTTCATTCTGCAGTGAGATGGGCTTTCCCTCCTCTCTCTCCTTTGTTCTCTCCTCCAGCAGATCCCTCCTGGTTGCACTGGCTCGGCAGCACTGGACTTCCAGCTGGGGGAAAGTGTTTTCCCTGCTAAACTGGCACTACCCCAAGAGATTTTTCCACACAGCGTGTTTTGGGCACACCCAGGATATATGGGGCGTTTTGCAAGTGTCTTGTTTCAAAGGCTTTGCAGAGCTGGGTGGCTTTGCTGGGCCGTGCTCAGATTAAACACTGTAGGTAGGAGAGGACTTGAAAAATGGACTTAGTTTTACTTGCTGGATTTCAGAACGAAAGAAAGGACTCTCAGAGAGGTGAAGGTGTGTGTATGGACTAGGAATTCAGCTGGGAAATGGAAAGAGAGACATGAATTGCCATTAGGTTTGTTGCAGTTGCCCTTGACATACCTGGAGCCAGCTGGGGATGGTTCAACTCTCCACCACACTCAGAGTTGTGGCTCTGCATTTGAAAGATTTGCTTTCACTTG
This sequence comes from Sakesphorus luctuosus, assembly GCA_013396695.1. Taxonomy (NCBI): domain Eukaryota; kingdom Metazoa; phylum Chordata; class Aves; order Passeriformes; family Thamnophilidae; genus Sakesphorus; species Sakesphorus luctuosus. The sequence continues at coordinate 19,512 of VWZD01011468.1, forward strand.
AAATGGTTTGCTTAAGTAACATCCAGCTCTTTTTCTTCCCTTTTCCCTTCCATTTCTTTTCTTTTCACCCCCTCCCTGTGACCTTCCCTGTGATACGGTTACTCTCTGGAATGTCTGCTCCAGCTCTGACCTCGGCTCTGAGCAGGCTATTTATGGGAAGGGTACCTGGCACAGGCACTCCGAGTTGAGGATTTGCTCCTGGTGCCTGGGACTTTGCTGTAAACCAGGCTGTTTCACTGCATTGCATCAGCAGTCAGGGGGATGATGCTTTGGTGAGGGAGAGTATTTAAAAGGGGACACACAGTCAGAGTCTGGTGCTGTCGAGACCTTCAGTTCACAGTTTTGTTACGATGATGCGGTCCCACAAAAATTTTCCTGCACATTGGTCATGTTGAGGGTGGTGAGGGTGGTTTCCCTGATTGCTGCCCCTCCCCAACACCAGCCCTGTGCCCATTCCTGCCTGTCCCAGCTGTGCCCGTGGCTGGGAGGTCACCCAGTGATGTATTTAAAGCTCCTGTGTCAGTTGTGAGCCGCCAGGTTACTGCAGGTGAACCACTTGGCAGGTGGCTGTTTTCTCCCTGGTGCTGCTGTGCCACCAGGATGTCTGGGCTGCAAAACGAGATGTTCCCTGTGATAGTGGTGGCACAGCTCGGCTGGCACATCCCGTGACGCTCCTGCTTCGGAGGCACATTAATTTGTGCTGCCTTCTGAATGAGCACGGGGTGCTCCCTGCACCAGTGTGGGATTCTCCAAGAGGCTGAGTCTGTTTTAAAGAGTCAGAGCTCCCTTAGCTGTTAAATCTGTGCATCCTGACTGTGTGAAATACATTCACAGAGTGGTTTGGGTTGGAAGGACCTCAAAGCCCACCCAGTGCCACCCCTGCCATGGGCAGGGACACCTCCCACCAGCCCAGGCTGCTCCAAGCCCTGTCCAACCTGGCCTGGGACACTCCCAGGGCTGGGGCAGCCACAGCTTCTCTGCCCAACCTGTGCCAGGGGCCTCACAACCTTCCTGGGGAAAAATTTTTTCCTAATACCTATTCTAGATCTACTCTCTGTCAGTTTGAAGCCATTCCCCTTGTCCTGTCACTCCATGTCCTTGTAAACAGTCTCCATCTTTCCTGTTGGCTCCTTCAGGTCCTGAGAGGCCACAGTGAGGTCACCCCAAAGTTTCTCTTCTCCAATCCCAGCTGTCCCAGCCTTCCCTCCCAGCAGAGCTGCTCCATCCTCTGCCCATCCTGGTGCCTCCTCTGGACTCTCCAGCAGCTCCATGTCCTTGCTGTGCTGGCCCCAGGGCTGGAGCAGCTCTGCAGGGGGGTCTCACCTGAGCAAAGGGACAGAATCCCCTCCTCACCTGCTGTCCAGGCTGCTTTGGAGTTCTCTCTCACTTCTGCAGTGGAACAGTCAGAGGAGAGGGAGAAAAGGAGTAGTTCTGGCATGGATTCCCTGTGCTTTGAGGTGTTTCCTCAGTCAGCACTGAGTTTCAGCGAGTTTTGAATGTCATTACACTGCTTAAAAAGTGACTTCTGACAGGTCTGACTTTGTGAAAAGCAACTTCATTTGGCTGCTGGCTCAATGAAATATTCATTAATTTAAAACCATGCAAAAAAAGATACACCCCCCACTGTAATAGTGACCTTTTCTTTATATTAAGCTCAAAACATTTGATTGTCCAATTACCCGACTAGAGAACTCAGGAACATCAGGGTTTTCCTTGTGCAGCGGAGCTTTAAGCTCTTGTGACATTTCAGCAGTTTCCATAGTAACACATAATGATGTTGTAAGAAATGTTGCAGGAATTTTATTTGTCTAAGGGAGGACTTTAAAATATTAATGGCAGGCAGAGTGAATCGGAGGGCAGGGAGCCCGATGGGAGGCACAGGGAAGGGATTGGATGCCATGCCCAGAGCGAGCAGCTGGCTGTGGATTGAACTGGTCTTGGCCAGCAAACAGGAAAATCAGAGAGCTCCAGTCATCCTGGGAATATTTGCCACTGGATTTCCTCTCTGCTAATCCAGGTGAAGCTTTGGGAATATTCTGCTGTTGCTCATTCTCCGGGTCCAGGTAAAAAATATTTCTCTCTGAAGTGTTTCTCCTCCCAGCCCATGTGCTTTGTCTCCTTCATAATATTGAATTAAAGATTTGGAGCTGTTGCCCTGTTGGCATTCATGGGGGGCTCTAAGCTTAGCTGAGATAAAATGGGATGTCTTCATTCAGAAGCCTTTGAGGCAGCTCCCAGGCTGTACAGGCAAGCTGCATTTCCTGAATTCCCTGCTGGCTCCCACTCAATGCCCAGGATTGAGCTGGGGCTGTTTCAGGCTGGTGATGTTACATTGCATTAGCAAATTGGCTGCTCCTGGGAGAGAACCAGAGGGGGTTTATGGAGATGCAGCAGACCTAAATCACAACCCCAAAAATGGTGTTTTGGAGAGAAAGGGTTTAGAGAGGGATGTTTGTGTGCACATGTTGAATATGTGGGTATATGTGAGCTGTGAGTGGGGGGTCAGCAGCTCTGCTCCCAGACCTGTATTTCCCCCCAGCTGTGGCACTGGGGGCAGTGCAGGGCAGTAAAAGGCACTGTGATTTCCATGACTTTGCAATTAAATCACCTATAGGAACCCAGCAAGAAAATTCCCACTTCCAAGACTGTCACAAGTGTCTCACTTCCATTATCTTATCTGTGGGTTTTGGTTACTAAGTTAGTTACTGAGTTTTTTAGTTGTTAAGTTAGAAATTAAGTCTTCTGAGCTGGTGGCAGCTTCTGACCAGGAAGGTGCCATGAGCTGGTTCTTGCCATGGGCAGAGTCCTCTGGATGGAGCCTCAGTGCCCTCTGGATGGAGCCCATGGAGGGTCCTGGGCCCTCTGGATGGAGCCCATGGATGGCTGGAGGGTATGGAGGGTCCTGTGCCCTCTGGATGATGCCCATGGAGGGTATGGGGGGGTCCTCTGCCCTCTGGATGGAGCCTGTGAATGGCTGGAAGGTATGGGGGGTCCTGTGCCCTCTGGATGGAGCCCATGGAGGATAAGGAGGGTCCTGTGCCCTCTGAATGGAGCCCATGGAGGGCCCTGTGCCCCCTGGATGGATCCCATGGAGGGTATGGAGGGTCCTGTGCCCTCTGGATGGAGCCCATGGAGGGCCCTGTGCCCCCTGGATGGATCCCATGGAGGGTATGGAGGGTCCTGTGCCCCCTGGATGGAGCCCATGGATGGCTGGAGCACATGGACAGTTCCATGCTGGCTTTGCACAGCTGTGCTCTGGTTTTTCTCTTCCATAATTCCCAAGTTTGGGTGCCGTGACAGCCCGTTCTGCCCTGCCCTGCCCTTGTCCTCTGGCTGTATCAGACCCTGACTATAGTTAACACATTTCTTCTGCCATTTCACTTTGGAGAGAACCCCTCTTTTTCCTGCAGCAGCAGCAGCAGCAGCTCCCAGTCCTGCTTTATTCCTGGTTCAGGGATGTTGTTTCCTGCTCCTCCTCCTTGGTGCATTCTGTGCTGGCACTGAGTGATGAGCAGCTCCACTCACAGAGCTGTGTGTGCCTCTGCAAGTTGGTACATTGTGCTGAAGGAGGAGGAGATACCAAATCATAAACTCAGTGCTTTCCACACTGGATTTTTTTGGAATTCTGCCTTCCAGGTGGCCAGAGCCACCTGTACTGCTGTCCCTGCAGTGACTGGCCTGAATGATGCTCAAGCAGGAGGTTCCTGTGCCCAGGGGTGCCCTGGGGACTCCCTGAACCCTGGTGAGAAGGTGGAGAATGGGCACATCCCTCTGTGTCTGCCTGAGGAGCAGGGCAGGTCCCTGATCCAGAGGGGATTGCTGAGCAAGGTTCAGGTGGCTCTGAAGGTGCTTTGGTGCTCTGTGGTCTTGACAAAATCATCTCCTGTGGTCCCAGCTCCTGACCCGAGTGGTTTGATGTGAAGAGCTGGTGTCTCCATGTTCCCAGTGGCTTTTTTCTCCCCCATCCCAGTGGCCAGGGGGAGAATATTTCTGTTCAGCAGCCACTGCTATTCCCAGGCTTGGACAGGCACATGAATAAAAATCACAGCAGCTAAATCTGCCTATTTTTGTGTGAATTAGAACCCTTCTCCATGTGACTTCTGCTATTCCAGTGCTGGCTATTTCAAAAAAATGAGACAATCAGCCTTCTGTGGATCTGCATTTTGAATGCAGAACACTTGCAGGGCTCTTGCTCCATGTATGCAACATTTTGTGGTGGTGCCTTTTTGCTGTCTCGGGCTAAAACAAGCAAACGATTCTCTCTTTCCTCCTTCCATGTTGTGGGGAGCTCTCCTGCCTTTAGCAGGGATTTCTCAAAGTCAAAGGCAAGGTGCTGTTTGTATTGAGACAGCAGAAAATAATGTGAAGAAACCAACCACATTAGGAAATGTCTCAAGGCATTAACCACTTCTCCTGTGTCAGGGCAGATTAAATTGATACAGATTAATTTTCAGGCATTTTTCATTGTAATAGACAGGGCTGAGTGTCATCTAATGACTTCTTCAAGGTTTGTTGTGCACATATCGGTCAAAGCCTTCCCATTTTAAATAAAATAAATCTGTTTGAGTAGTAGCCAGGCACTTAAAGAAGATTCCTCAGTGTGATGATTCATATTGTGCCTAAAGACAGCTTTCCATATTCAGCCCTCTCTCACTCCCCCCTACCCTCCTGCCTCTGGAAATGGGAAAGAAGCCCCAAACCAGCTTAACTTGGTTATTTAAACCTCTTTTTAATAAGTAATACTTGCAGAAAAATCTCACCTGAAGCCTTTAATGGACAACGTGTTGTGTATTAGACCTGAACCTGGTTTATGAAGTGTGTAACTGCTGGGTTTGCTTTTCTAGCTGTTTTTTTTTTCCCCTGAACATGAGCTGTTCTTTGAATTCTTCCTAACAGGGTGAAATTACATCTGTCTCCAGTTACAGCAGTTCTGGGCTCCTTCACTCCTTTGTGTGAATCTCTGCCTTGCCAGACGTGCCCCTCCTCTCCCTCTGCCTCACCTCTCCTGTATTCATGGCCAGGTCCTTTGAATATAAAGAGTTCTGGTTCTTTTTGCAGCTAATTCTCCTGTGTGCTGGCTGTTGAGGTAGTATTTATTTTCAAAATAGGCTCCTCTGAGGATAGAAAGCTTTCATAACCCAGCCTGTTGTCATGGCACAGCTCTGCCTTTTTTTTCCCCCCTCTTTCCTCTCAGTACCAGCTGTGCTTTGGTTATGTTAAACTCCTGAAACCAAATGCCTTGCAGGATGGGTACAGGTAAGCCCTGATCAGATTAACTGCTCTGCAAATTGAGATGATTATTGCACAGATGTTTCCTTGTGCTTGAGCAAGTGAATTTGTGTGCCAGGACAAGGCGCTCCTCTCTGATAAATTAGAGGAAAAATCACTTTATTAAGCCTTTCAGTGGCTTTATCAAGAACAAGTGAAAACTATCATAGAGTATCCTGAGCTGAGAGGGACCCCCAGGATCATCCAGTCCCACCCTGTGCCCCAGAGCATCATCCAAACCCTCCTGGAGCTCTGGCAGCCTTGGGGCTGTGCCCACTGCCCTGGGGAGCCTGGTCAGTGCCCACCACCCTCTGGGGGAAGGACCTTATCCTGAGATCCCACCTGACCCTGCCCTGGCACAGCTCCAGCTGTTCCTGTCACTGGGCACAGAGCAAAGGTGGGTGCTGCCCCTCCACTGCCCTCAGGGGGATGTTGAAGACCCACTGGGGTCTGACCTCAGCCTTCTGTGGACTTGAATTCTGTATTTGCAGATGAATTTTCCGCTGTTTATGCCCAGAATTTCTTTCCCCTTTGGTCTCTCCCTCTCCCCCAAGGGCAGCAGGTGGGTGTTTGCTGTATCCTCCACTTGATTCCCTCTGGGAGTTCCTTCTGCTTCTGGACCAGGCTTTGCCCACTCCTTGTGCCAGTGGTTGGGAGGGCACAGAAGCTCTCCTTGTCTTGCACCCACTTTCCTTTTTGTTCCTTCCTTTTCCCATCCTTCCCCCAATTCCAAAGGCTGCCACCTGACAGCTTTGTGGTGCTCAGATGTGGCTGCTGGAGAGGAGAAGATGAGGAGATTTGGAGGATTTTGTGGGTGTTTTCTTCATTGGTTGTAAATTCCCAAAGCTTTTGGCTGTTGTGTTTGGAGCCAGCAGTGCCTGCAGTGGGGAGGGAACCCCTCATTGCACTAACGAGGTGGTCCTGCTAATGAGGGGCTGCTGCTGGAGCTCAGTGTTACTGGGGGGATCTGCTGCAGGAATCCTCCCTTTATTGTTTCCCTCTGATGTTGTGACATTCCTCAAAATCCCTTTCATCTCCCTCTTGTCTGCTTGTTCCCAACCATCTGCGTGCAGAGCACTTGGCTACTCTCAGTCTTTGCCTTATATAATTGCAACTTTTCCCCCTCCTCTTGGAGCTTTCTAGTAGGATTTTTTTTCCCCTCTCTGATGTAGGTGTTTGAATTTTTCAACCAGTCAAACTAGTGCACAGAATGATCTTCCTGTTCTGGGCTTGCTGGGGGAAAAAAAACCAAACATACTTGGTTTTAGTTAACTTTGTTAGGTCTGGGAGAAAATTTTGTTGCCCAGAGAAGCTGTGGCTGCCCCAGCCCTGGGAGTGGCCAAGGCCAGGCTGGACAGGGCTTGGAGCAGCCTGGGCTGGTGGGAGGTGTCCCTGCCCATGGCAGGGGTGGGATCCTTAAGTTTCCTTCCATCCCAAACTGTTCTGGAATCCTGAGATTCCATGGAGTTGGAGGATGTTCTAGGCTGGGTTTAGAGCCAGAGACCTGAGAGCCCCTTCCAGTGCCCAAAGGGGCTCCAGGAGAGCTGGAGAGGGACTGGGGACAAGGGCTGGAGGGACAGGACACAGGGAATGGCTTCCCACTGCCAGAGGGCAGGGACAGATGGGATAGTGGGAAGGAATTGCTGGCTGGGAGGGTGGGCAGGCCCTGGCACAGGTTGGGCAGAGAAGCTGTGGCTGCCCCATCCCTGGGAGTGTCCCAGGCCAGGTTGGACAGGGCTTGGAGCACCCTGGGCTGGTGGGAGGTGTCCCTGCCCATGGCAGGGGTGGCACTGGGTGGGCTTTGAGGTCCCTCCCAACCCAAACCATTCTGTGATTCTATAAAACAGTGTAATTTTTAATCCAGTTGGAGAAACTTGCAACCAAAATTTTCAAGTAAACATACCCAGGATCACTCCCCATCCTTTCTCCTTTTTCCTATTTTTTTTCCTTTTTACTCTCTGGCCCTACAGAGATGGAGTTTCAAAGTGAGTTGGGTGCTCATTGCCCAAGGATTGGGGATTCTGTGGCCTGAGGAACAGTGGGATGTGTGTTCCTGTCCTTGCTGCCCTTGGGAACTGCTGACCTGGTACAAATGGAACTGTTAATTGAAGTAATGGAGCTCTCCAGTGTTTCACTTCATTTCTGAGAGTAACATGTCCAAAAGCATCTTGGTTTATTTATTTAGCTGATGCTTGGTGAGATAAAGGAGGTTCTTAGAATTTGTGATTATCTGCTTAACTGTGGCTTATGCTGTTGTCTCAGAATGCCTTGGAGCAGGCAGGTACCTCCCCTTCCTCCTCCTCCTCTTCCTCCTGACTCCCTCCAGGATTAACCATCAGCACTGAAGCCTCTGATGAGTTTTTAGGGCAGAGAACTGAATGGAAAAGTGTCATCTTCACTTCACAGAGATGTCTTGGAGAATGTAGAAATCCATGCAAAAATCTCCCCTTTTCAGTCACTAATTGCCTCTCAAAGCTGTGTAATGTCACTTTTAAAGTCCTGCCAGGAGATTGTACAATAATTTCAGAGGGACAGTTTGTACCAAGGTCTTGTTGTTTTTTTATTTAGATGAAAACATCCCACCCTCTGTAGTACTCCTGGACTCCCTTCCAGTGACCTACAAAGGCTGCATTTTGGTTCTGGCTCTTACCACAGCTCATTCCAGCTCCTCTAATGAAAATATGTGTCATTATCTCTGCCAAAGCTGGGAATCCTCAAGGCCTGGGGAGGTGCAAATGTGTCATAGTTTGGCTGCTGATCCCCTGTGGCCCCTCTGAGGCTCTGCAGTCTCAGCCCTGGCTCTTTCTTTGTGCTACAGTGACTTTTGTGTTGGCTTTTGCTGTGAAACTCTTGGCTTCAGAGTTTCTCAGTGTGCTTGAAAACACCCCGTGTGTTCTGTGCTTCCTTCTGACATGAGCAAATAAAGCTGGCACAAGTCAGGAAAGGTCCCAAAGCAGCAAAGTCTCCACCTCACTGGGCTGGGGAGTCATGCTGTTCCTTCTGTTTTCATCCATCACACCTTGGGTTGGTGAGTCCTTCCAGCCTGACCACACTGTATGCAGCAGATTTTAAACCTCTCAGTAGGCTGAGAATCTCCCTCCTGTTCTTTCTGTGAACTTTTATCAATTCTTAAAAACTAAATTAGCCAAGTGTTAAGGTCTGGGAGATGTTGTAATACCACAAACTCTTTTCATTTGCTGCCTTTGCTCGTGGATTGCTTGACTGAAAGTTGCCCCAGCTCCGTTTTCTTGGCTCTTGTCATGGCTTTTATAGATACCTGAACGTGACATGCTTTGCTTGTAAATAAAAAATTCAATTATAAACCCCCAAATTCTGCTATCCACCTCTCTAGAAAAGCTCCTGGGATGTGGTGCCTGCAGGGTGAGTGTTGCTCCATTCACCCTCTCTCTCCTAAAACAACAGGAAAACCCTCCTGAACAGAGATTAAAAAATTCTCCTGATAAAGTTGACATAATTTTCTGAGAGTTGGGATAAAGATGGAAGCTCTGCCTCTTGGATGAGAAATCTCAGTGCTGCCAATCCAAACATGTTCTAAAAATATCCCACCTTCCAGAAGAATCCATTCTTGCCAATCAAAGCCCAGTATTAAAGAACATACTGTTGATTGCAAAGGATCTAAATTAAAGACACAGGCCAATACTCCTCTCTCTTTCCTCCCTTTCCAAAGCTTTATTAGATGGCCAAATATTTGTTTCAGGCTTCACAGAGGATGAAAATAAAATTAGTCTGAGCATGAGATTGTTCCAAAATGTGGTGCTTGAACTGCAGGGGAGTTTGCTCGGGAGGTGGAAACTGGCCTGATTTTCTCTACAGATCCTTTTCTTCTGTCTCCTGCCTGGTGTCTTGGCATGAAGCAAACACTATCTAGTCCTTGTGAAAAATCCTGGAGCAGGGAGTGTGTTTTGGCTGAACCTGTTTGAAAGGGCTGGGGAATATCTGTCCAAGAAAAATAAATTTCTGATGGAGAAGCCAACAGTGTGTGTGACGTGAACCACTTTGGAGGGCTGAGAGTGGTACAGACAGGGGGGTTTGATTTGGCTCTGGGAGACAGAGATGAGATGGGAGGATAAGGACCCTGTTTCTTACCAATACAGTTAAGATACAACCATCTCTCTTTATCCTAAAATAATCCAGTTCTTGGTCTTATCACTTCTTGTTCCCATGGTATCTCTTTCCAGCTTTTACCCTGAACTTTCTGATCTTCTTTGGACCTTGCAGAAGAGCATCTCCCTTTGCTCTTTGGTGGACACAGGGCTGGATATCTTGGATAAGTCTTGGCTTTAATCTGAGAGGGAGTTGTGTTGATTTATAATTCTCTTTCTAAGCTAAAATCTCAGTTGTTTTCAGGAGGGAGCAGAAGGAATGATGCCCCATCCCTGAAAATGTTCAAGGCCAGGTCAGAATTACTTTAAACTGAAAGAGGAAAGATTTGGATTGGATATTAGGAAGAAATCCTGCCCTGGGAGGGTGGGCAGGCCCTGGCACAGGTTGGGCAGAGAAGCTGTGACTGCCCCATCCCTGGGAGTGTCCCAGGCCAGGTTGGACAGGGCTTGGAGCACCCTGGGCTGGTGGGAGGTGTCCCTGCCCATGGCAGGGGTGGGATGAGATGATTTTGAGGGTTGGAATAAGATGATTTTTAGGGTCCTGCCCAACCCAGACTGTAGGGATTGGTTTAGAAACACCAGACCATTCTGGGATTCCCATCTGCTGGCTCTGGTGGTTGGGATTGTCCTTCTGTTGCACTTGCCCACAAAGAACCAAGTCCCCCAAAGCTCCCACAGGGACAGGACCCTTGTGGAGCTGCTGCCCTTGGGTTGCTGAGGCTGCACAGACTCTGGGGTGGGTATCAGGCTGCAGACACCTCTGAGGGGTGTTTATTTGGGGGGGGAGAAGAGCTGAAAAACACCCCTTGGTGACAAGAGGACACTTCTCCAAGGGCTGTTTAGTTGGGGAGGGAGAATCACAGAATGGATTGGGTTGGAAAAGACCTCCGAGATCATCAAGTCCAACTCTTGATCCAACCCTACGGTGATCACAGTGGGGTTGGATCAAGACGTGGTGGATTCTCACTCAGTGCCACATCAGTAGAATCTCAGAATCATACAACCAGTTGGGTTGGAAAAGCCCTCTGAGATCATCAAGTCCAACCGTTGGGCCAACTCCGGTCCCTTTACCAGATCATGGCACTCAGTGCCACGGCCAAGCTCAGCTGAAAAACCTGCAGGGATGGGGAATCCACCCCCTCTCTGGGCAGCCCATTCCAATGGCCAGAAGAGCTGAAAAACACCCCTTGGTGACAAGGGGACACTTCTCCTTCTCTTAGGGCTGTTTATTTGGGGAGGGAGAAGAGCTGAAAAACACCCCTTGGTGACACGGGGACATTTCTCCCTGTGCTCTCCCCAACCTGTGCAGAGTTGGGGGTGACTTTCCCATCCCTGTGGGTGCTCCCTGTGCCCGCCCAGCCCCTCTGTGCCAGTTCAGGAGCTCCCTGTTTGCTCTCCCAGCAGGGAGGAGTCCCATGGCCGTGGCAAACCTGCCACGTCTGCTCGACACAAACCCGCATTGTCCTTGACAAGGAAAGAGCCTTCCTGTAATTCACCTTGCCAGCAAGAAAGAGGATTTCTTTTTTAATTTATTTTTTTTTAAACCAAGAGCAGCTGAGTGGCTTGGAATCAGTGCATTGTTCACTGACACCCAAGGAGGATGGAGTTTTGTGAATAGAAAATGCTGCTTAATTGCTCGAGACGGCAGTTTATGCTTTGATATCGTGGAATTTCAGTCTGTGTGTGCTGTGAACTCATTAGTTTGATTTCTTGCTCTCTGCCTTGACATAGTAGAGAGTATTTCTTTCCCCTGCAGAATGAAACACTGAATCTTTCTGTTTCTAAATGAGATTAAATTAATACAGCATTCTGGGGAGCTCTTTTATGAAGGATCAGCAGCATTCTGCTCCTTTGCAGGATTGAGTTAATCATCAGACACTCAGGAGCTGAAGGCCTGGCCACAGAAAGCTATGTGAGAGGCCAGCACAAGGCTGGGATGTGCTGTGGGATAGCCCAGCACAAGGCTGGGATGTGCTGGGGGATAGCCCAGCACAAGGCTGGGATGTGCTGGGGGATAGCCCAGCACAAGGCTGGGATGTGCTGTGGGATAGCCCAGCTGGGATTGGGATGTGCTGTGGGATAGCCCAGCTGGGATTGGGATGTGCTGTGGGATAGCCCAGCACAGAGCTGGGGTGTGCTGTGGGATAGCCCAGCACAGAGCTGGGGTGTGCTGTGGGATAGCCCAGCACAGAGCTGGGATGTGCTGTGGGATAGGATAGCCCAGCACAAGGCTGGGATGGGCTGTGGGATAGCCCAGCACAAAGCTGGGATGGGCTGTGGGATGGGATAGCCCAGGTAGGATTGGGATGTGCTCTGGGATAGTCCAGCTGGGGTTGGGATGTGCTGTGGGATAGCCCAGCACAAAGCTGGGATGTGCTCTGGGATAGCCCAGCTGGGGTTGGGATGTGCTGTGGGATAGCCCAGCACAGAGCTGGGATGTGCTGTGGGATGGGATAGCCCAGCACAAAACTGGGATGTGCTGTGGGATGGGATAGCCCAGCACAAAACTGGGATGTGCTGTGGAATGGGATAGCCCAGCACAGAGCTCGGATGTGCTGTGGGATAGCCCAGCTGGGATTGGGATGAGAACAGAACAGGCTGCAGGAATTCCAGTCACAGAAATCAGTGCAGTTGCCTCCACGTTTCCCAAACAGCAGCTCAATCCGACTGTTTTAAAGTAAAAATGGTTTTGTTTTGTCTTTCACAAGCCTTTTTTTAGCTGTTTGTGTGCTTTAAACTACGGGGAATTGTGAATGACTTGAGTGAATTTAGAGTGAGTTTGGAAGCATTTTGGAGTGTGTGTGTACACACTGTGTGTGTGATGCACAACAGACTCTGTAAAAGAAATCTCTATGTTTATTTGCATCCAGCAGTTTGGCTTTGAGGTTGTTGCTCTCATCTCTGTAGGTACAGAGATGGTTGAGTCTGTTGGCTGTGAGGAGGAAGTCTGAAGTCTCTTTTTTGATACCATCTCAGTACAGTTTTATTACAGCAGGTTTTAGGGCGAGCAGGGGGTGAGTTGGGGGTCACTGGGTAAAAGCAGCATGTTTGAGAGTTTGGATGTGAAATCTTGGGGGGTGTGTGACAGGTTCTTGTAGTACAGCCAAGCCACCAGAAATGCCACCTGCGTTAGTTCATGGAATCACAGAATGGCTTTGGTGGAAAGGGACCTCAAAGCCCACCCAGTGCCACC